>JAPYYJ010002372.1:0-12922 GCA_028533885.1 Nasua narica | reverse complement strand
GTCCATGTTGATACAAAAGTTGGGTATTCATCCTTTCTGATGGAGGCATAATATTCCATTGTATAGATGTACCACATCTTCCTTATCCACTCGAGATCTATTTGGTTTTATTCTAAAGCTGCTTTTCTTTAACTCACATTTTCAAATTTCCCTACTGGTTTCTTGAAATATATTAAATATATATTATTTTCTCATTTTGATAGTTCCAATATCTGAATTTCTTTAGAATTGATTTTTCCATCAGTTTCTTTTCCTGCAAGCCTTTCCTCATGGCGCCTTTTTTCCTTGTATGTTCTGTTTATCAGTTTTTGCTTTTCTTGGGAATTTGTGGAATTTCTTTCAGAACTAAGATAGGAAAGTTTTCTCCAGAGATTTGAGTTTGCTTTTACCTTGGACTAGAGTAACTATCTTTCCAAAATCACTTTATGTCAAGTTAATCTCTGAGGTTTTCCTGACCAGTGGGAAAAAGTAAATTTGGGCATCAAATTCATGGGAAGTAATGGCATGTGGTTAAAAAATTATGGGGGAGATAGTTCCTCTCTCTGTTCCACACTAGGGATCAAGACTTTCACTTTCCTGGGTTAAGAGTGTAGGCAGGTCTGTATTAGGTCATTGTTTTACTATGGATGCAGTCCTTTGGGGATCCAGCTTTAGGGTCATTATCCTCTTAGACTGTCTTGGACAGGCCATGAGTTTCTCTTCTGTCTCTCTGCTCCTTGACTAGAAAAAGGTATAGTCAATTTCACAAAGTTTTATGATGCTGTTAAAACTGAAGCTGGCATCAGGGCTCTATTTATATATAGTAAATTACACCCTTCATGAGTATTCCTCTTTTTTCAGATCATGTATTCCTTCAAAAAGGTGGATTTTGTATTTTATTCAGCATTTTTTTCTTTAAAGATTCCATTTACCTATTTGACAGAGAGAGACATGTTAAGAGAGGGAACGCAAACTGGGGGAGGGGGAGAGGGGGAAGCAGGCTTCCCACAGAGCAGGGAGCCTGATGTGGGGCCTGATCCCAGGACCCTGGGACCATGACCTGAGCTGAAGGCAGACACTCGATGACTGAGCCACCCAGGTGCCTCTTTATTCAGCATTTTTATTTGTTTTTACTATTAGAGAAGGAAAATATAAATATGGAATGGGGGACCTGTAATGTTAGCTTGAAATCAGTATCAATATGTACTCTTGATTTTACATGTGTGTATGTGCATTTATGTGTGTGTGTGTGTGCGTGCCTGTATCTATCCTAGATCCTTTGAAAGAGTCTAGAAGCAATAACATCCAGTAACACATAGATGCCCAGCACTCAGTTTTTTTCTATATAACAAAAAAAATTTTCTTTTTTAAAGTTATGCTGTGCAGAGAAAAATTTACAATAGCACCCAGATTTTGGTTTCTAAATTCCATTCCTCACTGAAGGAACTAGGACTCCTTTAGAAAAAATGGCTAATTCCATGTCTGAAGAAGTGAAAGGACATGTGGAGCACTCTTTGTTCCAGAAAGCAAGGAAGTTACTCAAATACAAATAGAGACACGTGTAAAGGACATAGGAGCCAGCCCGAAGGGGCTCCCACCGGCCAAATCTGGGAGAATTTGAGCCTCAGAAAAGAGTAACAATGGGAATGGATCGTAATACACTGAATAAAACCCCCTATGAATCCATAGTAATACTCTGGGTGGAGGGAAAGAAGAAGGGAAGTTTGGGAGAAAGGCCCCTTTTGTAGAAGAATTAGGTCACAGGTTAAGTTCCCCAGATTGGAGAATAGAGACTTGTATATAGAAAGTTAATGGGGGAAGGCTTCTAGGATCAATGCTCTAGGGCACTTCAGAAAGCAAGACTGGACAGACTGGGGAGGTAAACTGTAATGTCATCATAGCTGAGCAGTAGCTGTTTTCTTTTTCTTTTTTAAAAATTGTATTTATTTATTTGACAGAGAGAGAGCATAAGCAGGGGGAGTGGCAGGCAGAGGAAGAAGTAGGGTCCCTGCTGAGCAAGGACCCTGATGTGGGGCTCGATCCCAGAACCCTGGGATCATGACCCGAGCTGAAGGCTGAGGCTTTAACCCACAGAGCCACCCAGGCACCCCAGTAGCTGTTTTCAATAAGGAGCTCTGGGGTTGGAATAACTCATTGGAGTTGTCCCAAGTTGGGGCAAGGGGCCAGCAGTTGGGGCAAGGGGCCTTCCCACTATATTCTTAGAGATGAGGACCATCCTTGAGGAGCGGCAGTAACCTTGGAGAAGGTAGTTTCTTTCCATAGAAGGTGATTCTGGGGGCGGGTCTCAGCTGAGAGCTTTCAGCAGACAAGAAGGAGCAGCTGGAGGAGGGAGTGCCTGTCTTCCAGGGGGAACCGGGAAAGCATACCACCACACCCATGACAATGCCAGATGATCAATGTGGAGAAATGACAGAATTCGAAAATTACGATTTTGCAAATGTCGATGTATTCATTGATTGAGGCAAAGATTATCAACGCCTGGACCATCAACGCTGAAAAGCTTTGGCGAAAAGTTGGGGGGGAACGAAATAGTCACATGGTTCTGAAATTTCTCCTCACTTTTTAGTTATTTAATTACTTTTTAATTATAAAGAAGGAAAAAGCCCCTTTACAATGGAGAGATCGGACAGAGACCACTTTAAGAGATCAAACTTCATCTCACCAGTAATGGGACAAACTGAACTTGCACACTTCCTGGTGTGATGTAATGTGAAGTCCACAGCTTCTTCTGTCTTGAATTTTTGCCCACCATTCTAACCTTATCTTTTTTTTTTTTTTTGAAGATTTTTTATTTACTTGAGAGAGAGTGAAAGAGCATGAGTGGGCGGGAGGGGCATAGGGGGAGGGAGAAGCAGGCTTGCCTCTGAGGAGGGATCCTGACGTGGGGCTCAATCCCAGGACTCTAAGATCATGACCTGAGCCGAAGGCAGACGCTCAACTGACAGAGCCACCCAGGCGTCCCCATTCTGACCTTATCTAATCACGAAAAAAAAAAGTAGACAAACCGTATATGGGATATTCTACAAGACAACAGGCTTGGACTCATCAAAAATGGTGATGTTAAAAAAAAATGGTGATGTTGTTATGGACAAAAAAGATGGGAGGAATGCCTTAGATGAGGATTTGACAAACTAGAGTTCATAGGTCACATCTTGACACACACACACACACCCATTTGTTTCCATACGATCTATGGAAGATAGATCTTCCATAGAGACAAGAGCTTCTGGGCGACAAGAGCAGGATTGGGCTGTTGAAATGGACACCTATCTGGCCCTTCCCAAAAAAGTTTGCCAACTCCTGCCTTAGATTAATGATGACTTGAAACACGACAATCTACCAAGTGTATAGGGCTGAACCTGGATTGGATTCTGGATTTCTTAAAAGACTGTAAAAGAAAATCTGGGGAAAATTGGAGAAAATGTGAATATGAGCCATATTGTTATATATTATGTTAAATTTTCTTATTGAGTTAATGTTAAATTTCTTGGGTGTGATAATGGTTTTGCGGTTATGTGGGAGGAGTCCTTCCTCTTTGAAGATATGTGCTGACACAATTAGGAGTTCAATACCAGGAAGTCTGTAACTTTTTCTTCAGCCAAAGAAAAATCTGTGTGTGTGTGTGTGTGTGTGTGTGTTTATAAAGAAACAAAGTTCAAATGTAACAGATTGTTAAAATTGGTAAACCCAGATAAAGATTATATGGCATTTGTTATGATAACTTGTTTGACTTTTTACCTTTGAACTTTTTCCAAGGAAAAAGTTGAGAGAAGGGTAGCTGGGTGGCTCAGTCTATTTTTGTTTGCCTTCGGCTCAGGTCATGATCCTGGAGTCAGGTCACTCGATCCTGAGATCAAGTCCCGCATTAGGCTCCCTGCTTAGCAGGGAGTCTGTGTCTCCCTTTCTCTCTCCCTTGACCTCTCCCACTGCTTGTGTTTTTCTCTCTCTCTCAAATAAATAAATAAATAAATAAATAAATAAATAAATAAATAAATAAATAAATAAATAAAATCTTAAAAAGTTGAGAGAAAAAGTGAAAGAAAACTTTCTTAATTCTTAATCTGGTTAAATATTCCAGAGGTCAGTTTTTAGGCTGCTTAAAACGATTCATATAGTTTCCTCAGAATGTAAAGTTGAAAAAATTTGAAGGGACCGAGTTCTCAGACTTTGGGGGCTGCCCTGTGGTTGGATAACAATCAGGCCAGGGGCTGAGGAGGCTGCAGATATCCTCGGCACACTTACCTAGCTCCGTGTCTCTGAGGGACGCGCGTGCATGCGCGCGCACACATGATGGTTTCTTTCTGTGAGTTGGTTTATCCATCCTCTCTTCCTAGGGTCTGGGGTTCATTTCCAGATAAGCTGTGGCTTCTTCTGTGCATTTTTAGAAAGGCACTGTTTAGATTTTGCACATAGCTGCGAAAGCAAAAACAGGATTTCTGATGCTGGGGATTGAAGAAGAGTTTTGCAACTCACACCCCAAAGGAGAAGTATGGGCTTCCTCAGCTTCCCCCTGACAATGGAGATGAATGTCATCACACTGGTGACCGACGGGCCATGGGCAATAAAATAGATCTGCTTCACGCCTGGAGGAGAGGCGCTGACCAGTGAAGGCTGGGTGCTGGGGGTCCCGGCTTCCCTGAGGGAAATCAGCCAGCGGAGAGGTGCGGGGGCACATCCGGCAAGCAGGAAGTGTGGCCACAGCTCCGGGGGCAGCTTGGACCACACTGCACTAAAGGTCCCACACCAGTAGGAGGAGGCTTCTGGGGCAGTCGGTCCGGTCCGAGCCTTTCCTCCTCACACTAGGCCCTTCCCACCATTCCCATTCCTCACCCGCTGGCCCTCTGTGGCCCGCCTTTCTGGCTGGGGATTGTGGCTGAAGGGCGCATCTGGGAAGGGGCTTTAAAGAGAGAGAGGGAAGGAAGAGGAAAGAGGGAAAAGAATAAAAGCAGGGTGGGGCATCGAAGTCCAAGGAGCGGGGACAGTGGGGAGAAGGAAAGTGGGCCCAGAGGGCTGGAAGTGAGGGACATTTCTGCATACCTGACCCAGGTCCACACTAAGCCCTCCGACCAGAACCAAGCAAACGCTTACATTCTCACGACAGCAGAGGTGCGAGAAGGCGCCCACGGACCTCCCGCAGACCTCTGGCTGTGCGGGTGTAACGGACCACTGTGCCCGAGGTGGCACTCTGCACCAGGACAGGCCCCTCCCCGGGAAACACGGGGCTCCTCTGGCAGTGACTTCGACTCCATGACACCCCAGTCCTCTTGCGCCAACTGTCCTCCCTCTGTCCAGCAGGGGACACACCTACCTGATGGTCTGGAGGCTGTCCTAGCTCCCCATGCCTCCCAACTTCCCCGCAGGTCCCTGTGTGTCTCGTCCCTTCCCAGCCGGGCTCTGCCTCCTCGAGGACCTGAAGTAGCAGAAACCCTAACGGTCGCGTTAGGTCTATTTGCCGTCGGGGAAAACCAGGGCGTGGAGGAGGGCTGCAGTGAATTGCCCCAAGTTTGGCAGCCAGTATGAGGCCACACCGAGACTTGAACTCACCTGCGTACCAGCCATCTGCTCTCGGTGCCCTTTCACACACGGGGCGACGGAGTCGGAGGCAAGTTCAGAGGTGAACCTGCCTTCACGTGGCTATTGTGGCCCGGATGCCCCGGGGGCGATATTAAGCCAATGAACACCAGCCCGCAGCGGTCTGGGGCCATGGGCTCCCTTGAGTGGCGATGACATCTCCCTGTGCCTTTTTGCACAGGGGCAGCTCACAGGTGTCAGGGTCAAGTCTACGCTCTCAGAGGACATCCCCCTTGTTTCGCCGACATCAGCGGGGCATCCGTCCCCTGCCGGGGAGCTGTGCCCGCTCTACCTGCGAGGCTCTGAGCAGCTGCGGGCTTGCTGGCTTCCGCTCGCTTCTGGGGAAACCGTCTTGCTCCTCAAAGGGTCTCTGGCAAGGTCCCAGGAAGGGCTATGGCCCCATGCCTCCTGCTTCTCCTTCTCCTTTTGCATCACCAAGTCCAAATACCTCCGCACAGAAGCAGCTACTCACCAGTCACCCCCAAAAAGACTGTGCCCTGCTGGCCAGGGACTAGTGTGTGTCTGGGTTCTGGGAAGGCTGGGACGGCCCATCCCGCGCCCGCGGAGGTTCAAACTTGCATCTGCATTGGTGTGTGGAAGCCCTGCTCTTCTCTGAAATCAGTGCTGGAAAGACCTGGAAGACAGGGAAGTAACAGCAGCTAGGATACAAAATGACGCCTGGATATGGGGACCGCAAAGCTCGGAAACAGGGAGACCAGAAGAGACAGAAGGGAGGATGCATCTCCGAAGTCGTCAGGCCCCCACCAGGAGCAGGTCCTTCGGACGGCAGCAGACCCAGGGGTGTTTGCTTGGCTTCTCTGCCCTGCGGAGGCTGCTGGGTGGGTTTGCCCGCACGTCAGCAGGACCTTCTGAGACCCTAGGATCGCGGCTCTTTCAACCCTCGCCTTCTCAGCTGGCTCGAGGCTGGGTTTTTGTGGGGCTGCTTTCTTCCTCTTCTGCAGACAGAAAATCCACGCTTCTAGGTTATAAAGCTACTGACGCTGCCCTGTACCAGCTCGCCCCCCTTTTTGGCCCGAGGAAGGTGTACATGCGTGTGTGTGTGTGTGTGTGTGTGTTAGTGCACGTGCACACACGTGTGTGTTGTACCCTGCTCTGTCTCTGCCCCACTCGCTCCGGGCTTCAAGCCCAGGACAGGAAGAGCACCGGTGTCACGGTGTCACGATGGTGACGATAGTGACGGCAGGATGAGGACCACTAGTCAGTGCTGGTGGGCCTTTTAAAGAGCTGACACAGAGACAAAGGCGCCCCGCAAAGGCGAGCCCGTGTCCTCTCTCAGCTGTGGCCTCCGGCTGCAGGGGCCCAGGGAGGAGTGGCCGTGAGGTCCAGGCTGGGCTGGAGCAGGAGAGGGCGCTTTGCAGGAGGTCAGCGGGCAGCGCTGGGGAGGGGGAGGCCAGCCTCGTGCATCTGGCAGAGGAGGGAGCTGCGAGTCGCAGCAGGGAGGGGGTCTTTGGTAGAGGGTCCCGGGTGTGGGACAGTGGTGAGCAGGCCTCTCTCAGTGCTGGCTGTGGAGAGGGGGAGGAGCAGGACCCAAGGGGTCCCTTCAGCACCCCCCCCCCCCAGTGTCCGGGACTCTGTGGTTCCTCCCCTCGTGCTGTGAGACCACAATTAGCACGCCAGCCTCTTCTTCACCAGGCTGAAAAGTTCCCCACCTCCCTGGTTTCTAATCTGCCACCATAGTACCCACATTACCTAACGCCTCTGCCTACCGTCTTCCTCCTCTGACCTTGGATGGCCTCCCGAGGCTCTGCCACCCCTGGGGGCACACGGTCCGTCCTTTCTCTCCTTCCCTCTCTCCAGATCCATGCCTATCTACCCCATTTGGAATGTACGCCGGGCCCCACAGGGCAGGAAAAGTCAGGGGATTTTCACCTAATATTTTTCTGGTTACTTTTCAAGAACCTAAATTTCTCAGGCAGTGGTAAAGATGCAAGTTTCTGCTTTTCTTTCTGTCTAGAATCTAAGAAGATTCCTTGGGCAGGAGGGCACTGGGAATGTATAGACGCTGGTCCCAGAGAGTAAGTTCCTGTCCCTGCTTCCTGGGCGGGGTCCTGGAAAGGAGCAGACCCCCAGACAGAGTATGGGTCTAGGCGGACAGGGCTACAACTGGCATAATCCGTGCTGGGTTGCGGTGGAGAAGCAGCACAGGGAATTCTGGGCCCGCGGGTGGCACAGACAAGTGGGGGCAGAAGCTGGACGGGGGGCCAAGGCAGACCAGAAGGGGAGCCCGTCCACTTCCGTGGCTCAGTGGCTGCCTGGAGAGGGGAAGATGGCTGTCTGGGGGGCATGTGCATGGAGACAGGGGATGAAGGGAAGGGCGGCTGCCGGGTAAGACTGCATGCAGCTGCAAGCAGCAGAAAATCCAACGCCTGGTGGCGTGGACTGTGGGAGACTCTATGACTTCGGTGCTAGGGCAGCCCAAGTGCACACGGCACTGTCACAGTGTCACCGAAGCCACCGGCACTGCACCCCCTCCTTCTCTGTCATCCTTTTACTCCGAAAAAAAAGGAGCAAGTTGTGGGTTTTTATTTAGGAGATAAATTTAGTTCATGCAAATGATCCACCCCTTAAAAAATGAATCACGATTATAGAAGTACATTCTTTTTTAGTTATATTTAAATATAGCTCACAAATATGAGTGTGCTAACTACAGCTACTCCTGTAACTTCGGGTTGCCTCCTACTCAGCCAAATGGCAACATTTTACCAGTGGAAACTTAGTCACTATTTCTCCCCTCTACCCGCCACCCCCACTGCCTGCCCAGGTTTATTGAGATATGATTTACATGTAACATCGTATACGTTTAGGACCTACATCCTGGGGTTGCCTGGGTGGCTCAGTGGGTTAAGTGTCTGCCTTCGGCTCAGGTCGTGATCTCAGGGTCTTGGAACATCAGGCTCCTCGGTCAGCTAGACCGAGTATTTTCAAAAATCCCTCCTTCTGTAAGGTTCTGCTGCCATTTTATTGGTTCATGCCTCTTCAAGTAAAATACCTGGATGCCTTAAGGTGTGATAAACCGAATGTGATAAATACTCCAAAGAACTGGCATGGGCATCCCATGCCCATTATTCCCCAGCCTGTGTTTCTGTCCGTGCTTTGAGTAATGATGAATTAATGCAGTGCAATCTCTGCTGCCTCTCATTAACTCACATCAGTGACCATGATAACTGGGTTGTAGCTAAAAAGTCATTTTCTTGACTTTCAAGTTTGAGTAACATCTGGCTAGCAGCCTCTGGGGCAGCCCCTTGCAATATTTCATTAAAATGCTAATGAATGCATAGGACAAACTGAAAATGCCAAGTAACGCCACAGACGAAGACTAAACACAACCTTGACAGAATAGGGAAGAATCTGCATTGACTCCAAAGGCAGGATCATTTGAAAAGAGAAACTACTGAGACTTTGGCCTTATGAAACAGAAAAATAGTAAATGACATCAGGTAACAGTATTCGTAACATATATGAAAGACAAAAGACGATTCTATTTCTTCTGTAACGAGCTCTTAAAAATCAATTTTACGGACAGGCAAGCAGAAGAATGAAACTGGACCACTTTCTTATACCACACACAAAAATAAACTCAAAGTGGATGAAAGACCTAAATATGAGACAGGAAGCCTTCAAAATCCTATACGCAAATGCAGGCAGCAACCTCTTTGACTTCGGCCATGGCGGCTTCTTGCTAGACTCGTCTCCAAAGGCAAGGGAAACAAAAGTAAGAATGAACTATTGGGATTTCCTAAGGATAAAAACCTTTTGCACAGCAAAGGAAAATATCAACAAAACTAAAAGGCAATCTAAGGGATGGGAAAAGATATTCGCAAATGACGAATCAGATAAAGGGCTAGTAGCTATAAAGAAGATCTATAAAGAGCTTATCAAGCTCAACACTCAAAGAACAAATAATCCAATCAAGAAATGGGCAAAAGACATAAACAGACATTTCTCCAAAGAAGACATACAAATGGCCAGCAGACACATGAAAAAATGCTCAACATCACTCGGTATCAGGGAAATACAAATCAAAATCTCAATGAGATATCACCTCATACCCGTCAGAATGGCTAAAATGAACAACACAGGATACAACAGATGTTGGTGAGGATGTGGAGAAAGGGGAACCTTCCTACACTGTTGGTGGGAATGAAAACTGGTGCAGCCACTCTGGAAAATAGTATGGAGGTTCCTCAAAAAGTTAAAAATAGGGACGCCTGGGTGGCTCAGTGGGTTAAAGCCTCTGCCTTCAGTTCAGGTCATGATCTCAGGGTCCTGGGATCGAGCCCCGCTTCAGGCTCTCGGCTCAGTGGGGGAGCCTGCTCCCCGCCCCCTCCCCACTCTCTCTGCCTGCCTCTCGGCCTACTTGTGATCTCTCTCTCTGTCAAATAAATAAACAAAATCTTAAAAAAAAAGTTAAAAATAAAGTTACCCTATGATCCAGCAATTGCACAACTAGGTGTTTATCCAAATAATGCAAAAATAGTGATTCAGAGGGGCACATGCACCCCAATATTTATAGCAGAAATAGTCAAAATATAGAAAGAGCCCAGATGTCTATCGACAGATGATGGATAAAGATGTGGTATATACGCACACACATACACACACACACACACTGAAATATTACTCAGCAACCAAAAAGAATGATATCTTGTCATTTGCAGTGGCATGGATGGAACTAGAGGGTATTATGCTAAGTGACATAAGTCAGGGAAAGATAAATACCATCTGGTTTCCTTCATATGTGGACTTTTAGAAACCAAACAGCCCTGGGTGTGGTGCATGAACAATGAATCTTGGAACACATTTTTTTTAAATAAAAATTTTAAAAAGAAAGAAATAAAAAGAAATGAAACGGATGAACATAGGGAAAGGGAAGGAAAAATAAAATAAGATAAAAACAAAGAGGAAGGTAAACCATAAGAGATTCTTTATCATAGGAAACAAACTGCAGGTTCCTGGAGGGGAGGTGATCGGGGGGGATCTGGTAACCGGTGATGGGCATTAAGGAAGGCACTTGAAGTAATAAGCACTGGGTGTTTATGCAACTGATGAATCACTGAACTCTACCCCTGAAACTAATAATATACTATATGTTAACTAAATTGAATTTAAATTTTAAAAAGTTTAATAAATCAATGTTAAAATGTCAAAACATACCAATAAGCATGTGCACAAGCCACCAAGAGGCGATTCGCACAAAAATGTAAATTAATTCACCCAGTAAATGTTTGTTGAGTTCCTACTATGGGTTAGGCTCCATTTGAGGCACTCTGGATTTGGTCCTTCCATCTAATGTGGAAGATAAATCAGAGATAGGGAAATATCTAATATAATGTCAGGTGGAGATAAGGGTAAGAAAACAAATAAGGGTGGGGATAGAGATAGGGAGTGAGGGTAGAGGTGGGGCCTATGTTTTAGGTGGGGAGATTTGTAAAGGTCTATCTGCAGAGGTGACACTGAAGCAGAGGCTGAGTGAAGTTAGGTGGTGAGCCATGAACAGAGCTGATAAAAGAGAGCCCACAACGCTCCCCTAAAGAGAAGTTCCCTGAGAAAGGGGCAAGTGCAAATGGCCTGTGGTAGAGAAGAGCTCAGCCTGTTTCAGGAAGAGCTCAGGGGCCAGAGTGACTAAACAGAGAGTGGGAGGAAAGTCTTGGGATATAAGACTAGAAAGGAGGCTAGGGCTTGATCATGCAAGGCTCCTAGATCCCAGCAGAGGGTTACGTCCATCCTAAGGAGGAGGTATCCGCTGGGTGACCCTGAGTAGAGAAGTGACATGACCTGACTGGAGCATTAAAAGGACCCCCAGGGCTGGAGCAATGAAGAGACGAGCGCTCATCACAGACCCCTACAGTCTTCACTATAAATAACAAGTCCATTCTTCCAGTTGCTCTGGTCAAAAACTTTGGGGTTCTCCTGGATGCCCCTCTTGCCCTGACCCTCCATTTCCAACACACCAGCAGATTCAGGCCAAGTTCAAAGCATCTTGAACCCTGCTTATTGTCTAGCCAAGGGAAATGGGTAGGGAACTGAATATACACGTCTGAACTTTGGAGAAGTTTGGGCCGGAGAAAATTGTTTGGATGTTGTCAGTTTGTTGTCAGCAGAGATGTTTACAGATTCGCAGCTGGCTGAGCTCTCCAGGGGAGCGAGTGTAGATAGAAGAGACCTGGGGATGTAGCCTCAAAGCCCTAGATGCTTAGAGGTCAGGGAGGCAGAAAGGAACCATAGAAGACTAGGATTGTGGCCAGTGAAGGGGTCAGAGAAGCAAGAGGGAGAGTGGTATCTCCAGGGCCAAATGGAAAAGGTGCTTCGAGAAGGAGGGAGAGATAAGCTTTGTCAAATTCTGCTAATGTGTCAGTGAGGTGTGCCCGACCGTGGACCTTCTGACCGAGCCACATGGAAAGCATCTGTGACTTTGCTAAGGGTGTCTGGGGAAGTGGTGAGGAACAAGAGCAAGAGAGACTAAAGATGGGACTAAAGGGACTAAAGATGCCTTTGGAGTGTCTCCAGATGGAGAAAGATAAACAAGTATGGTGGGAAGTATGGAGTCCAGAGGAGGGTCTAAAAATGAGAGGCACTCTGGTTTGCTCATGAGCTAACTGGGAATCCTCCAGCAGAGAGCGGAGGAGTGCAGGAACACAATCCTTAGGGAGGTAAGATGGGAGGAATCTTGTGCCTAAGTGGAGGGTTTGGCTTCAGATAAGAGCAAAGAAAATCCTCACACTGAACCTGGAGGGAAGGAAGAGCAAGTAGGAACAGCCGGAGTAGGTAGGAGATGTGATTTGGGGAGCCTGTAGAAACTCTTTTCCGGTTCCTTCTATTTCTCAGTGAAATAAGATGCCTTGAAATGGGCACTTATCCCTTATCAATAAAAGTGTAAATTAGCCTTTTGGTATTGGGCTTCCCAGCTTGGCAGCTGGGCGTCCTCTTGTCCCCAGACAGGCCACCTGGATACACCAGGGCTACCAAGTTGGCACAAGCGGGAGTTCCGTGGTTCATTGGAGCACCGCACCTGCCAGCAGAAGCCCAAGATATAGGGTGTCCATAAGCCATTGCGGTTTGGATTTGTGATACATTCACCTCCATGTGAGGTATAAACAATTTGTGAAATGCATCCTGAAGATAATTTACTAGAGATTTAAATAAAGTTGTCTGTGCTTCGTTTTTTCCTTTCTTTCTATTTTGCAGGGAACAAGCTCCCATGACACTGAGACGGCTCTATCCATGTATCCAAAACGATGGTGGATGCATTGAAAGTAGACTTCCCTGCTGGTTAGCTGTGCTAAATGAACATGATTCACTCTCTCATTCATTCATTCATGCATGCATGCAT
>JAPYYJ010002371.1:0-12925 GCA_028533885.1 Nasua narica | reverse complement strand
GGGACCTGCATGACTTCAGGGTCTAGGTGCACCCTACATGGGCCTGGACCTCAGAAAGCAGTCCTGGCCATGGCAGCCACTGAAATCGTGTTCCCTGGCCTATATCATTCATGGTTTTAGTGGCATAGGGGTGCAGAGACAAGCGGGGGCCTAGGTGACTACTGGGACAGTGGTTGGGGATGTGAACCACTTGTAGGACGTTGTGTTGTGCAGCAGAGTTTGCAGAGGGGGAGTCTGAGCGTACTAGACCACCCAGAGGGGAGCAGACTGAGGCTTCTCTCTACGGCAGAGGTCTGGGTACAGCAGATTCTATACTCTGACCCTCTGAAAGCCTCAAAAAGCCACCAGACAACAAAACCCTCCAGAGAGCAAAACCCTGAAGAACTGGTTTCCAGAGAGCCCAGCCCCTTGACAGCCCACAGGGGACACAACCCAAGCAAGACTGATTGGAAGACAACATGGTAGGCCCCTCCCGCAAAGGACAAGCCAAAAGCAAGAGAACAATAACCACAGGATGGTTAAACTGTAAAACTCCAACGTCAGGGAAAAACAATATATTAAGTCCCAAGTATTCCCATCAAACCGTATATTTCATAGATATAACTTTTTTTTTTAATTAGTCCTCCCGATTCTTGTTCCTTTAATTTTTTAACCTACTTACTATTACAACTAGAGGCTTAATACAACATTTTCCATAATAACTTTTTAACCTGAACTTTTTTCGTACATATACCTGTGTCTCTTTATCTTTTCTTTTTTCTTTCCGTATAAATATAAATATAAGTTTCAAGGTAATCCTTTTTCCCTATTCAATACTACCCCTATATATAAACCAGTTTTAATTTCCCTGTATCTCTAAAAGTTGAGTCCTTTAAAAAGTTAAGACCCACCTAGAAAGAACTGAAATAACCTTCCTCATCCACACCTGGGATTTATAACCACTCTCCCATCTTATTCTTTTGTCAGTGTTTTGGTGCATTTGTTTATTTCTGGCATTATATAAATCTTATTCTTGAGGTTCATTTTGGTTGGGTTCTTTTTTTTTTTTTTTCTTGTCATTTACTTTCATTGGTATTTTTTTGTTATTGTTCATGATTGTTTTTATACCTTATAGAACTTACTATTAGGGCTTATTTTGGCTGGGTTTTCTCTTTTTTTTTTTCCCTTTCTCTTTTTCTTTTCCTATTGTTTTTGGTGGTGACTTCTGGGTGCTCAGAAACTTTCTAGGGTGCACCTTGCCTGGATTGTGGTTTATATATTCAGCTATCTGCCCCTAGACCAACTCTCACCAAAATGACTAGGAGGAGGAACACCCAACAGAGGAAAAATTCAGAAACTGTCCCCTCTCCCTCCAAATATTGGATATGGACATAAACTGTAGGTCAGAGAGGGAATTCGGGGTAACAATTGCCCAGGCAATGGTTAGGTTGGGGAAATACATTAGCAACAACATAGAATCTCAAAGGATGGAAGTGAGAGCCGATCTAACAGAAGTTAAAAATGCTATCACTGAGATCTAATCTAATCTAAATCTAATCTAATCTAAATACCCTAACAGGTAGAATGACTGAGGCAGAAGTCAGAATTAGTGATCTAAAGGACAAACTGACACAGAAGAAGGATCATACGAGGTTTCAAACAACCAACTTAGAAGCCATGAAAACAGAAATAGAGAAATAAATGATGTCATGAAATGTTCCAACGTCAGAACTATTGGGATCCCAGAGTGGGTGGAAAAACAGAAAAGACTAGATTATATAGTTGAAAAAATTATGGATGAAACATTCCCCAATGTGAAGAATGGAACAAGTATACATGTTCTAGAGGCAGAAAGAACACCCCCCCAGGATCAATGAGTCTAGAAAGACATCCATACACTCGATTGTGAAATACACAATTGAAATTTTAGACAAGAGGTCCTAAGGGCAGCTATGGTGAAGATATTCCTTACATATAAAGGCTCATAAGAATAATATCCTACCTGTTCACAGAAACCTGGAAAACCAGAAAGGGCTGGCAAGACATATTCAGGACACTAAATGAGAAGAACATGCAGCCAAGAATACGTTATTCAGAAAGGGTAACATTCAAAATAAATGGACTGATAGAGCTTCCAAGACAAGCAAGGTTTAAAAAGAGTATTGATCATGAAGGCAGCACTACAAGAAATATTAAGGGGGGGCGCTATAAAAGAAAAAAAAAAGAAACCTAGAGTGACATAGAACAGACAATTACAAAGACAATCTACACAAACAAGGACTTCCCAGGGAACATGATGTCAATAAAAACTCATCTTTCAATAATCACTCTCGATGCTTGCATTAAATGGCAAAGGGCTGCTGACTGGATAAAATGACAGGACTCATTCATATGCTGTCTCCAAGAGACACATTTGGAACCTAAAGATACATCCAGACTGAAAGTGAAGGGATGGAGAACCATCTTTCATGCCAACAGGCCTCAAAAGAAAGCTGAGGTAATGATTCACATGCCAGATAAATTAGATTATAAGCTAAAAAGTGTAGTCAGAGATACAGAAGGATACTACATCCTTCTTAAAATGTCTATCCACCAAGAGGATCTAAAAATTGTAAATATTTATGCCCCCAATATGGGAGCAGCCAACTCTATAAGCCAGCTATTAATCAAAATAGTCATACTGATATGAACACACAAATTTTAGGAAAACTTAACACGCCATTCTCAGTAACAGAGAATCATCCAAAATATAATATCATCCAACCAGAAACACCAAGTTTGAATGACATATTGGTCCAGATGGACCTCATAGATACATACAGAACTTTCCAGTCTAAAACCACAAAATACTTATTCTTCTTGAGCGCACATGGAACTTTCTCCAGAATAGACCAAACACTGGGTCAAAAATCAGGGCTCAACTAATATCAAAAGATTGAGATGATTCCCTGCACATTCTCAGACCACAGTGCTTTGAAACTGGAACTCAACCACAAGAAAACGTTTGGAAGGAATTAAAACACTTGGAACCTAAAGACTAGCCTACTCAGGAATGTGTAGATCAACCATGAAATCAAAGAAGAACTTAAACAATCATGGAAACCAATATGAATGAAGACACATAAGTCCAAAACCTATGGGACACAGCAAAGTCTCTCCAAAAGGGGAAATACATATCCATCCAACCCTCATTCAAAAAAAAAAAAAAAAAGATTGAGGGGGGCAAGATGGCGGAGAAGTAGGAGATCCTATTGCAACCAGTCCCCAAATGTGAGGTGGATATCTACCAGAAGACACTGAACACCCTTGAAATCACCCTCATGAGCAAGATTTCTCACTCTGGGATCTCTCAGAGAGCAGAAGACAGCAGTGAAGAGGTAAAAGCAAAGTGGGAACACTCGAACTGATAGTGGAGGATAATCAAAAGGTGGAGGGAGCTACCAGAAGCTAACCTAGGACAGTAATACCCCAAAGGAAAGTGCCTGGTGGTGGGGGACCAGCATTAACGTAGAATCCATTAAAAACACTGAAAATGAGCAAAAAGTTCTGAGGAGTAACTAGTGGAAGGGGGTGTTGGCGGGAACTGACCTGGGCCCACGCTCCCAGGAAAGAGCACCCCAAAGTGAGACTAGTGGAGGGACTAGTCTGAGGTTCCTGAACCTGCAGCGTTCTGTTCTCTGCAAAATTCTGTGGGCCTGGTGTGCACTTGCAAGCGCCTTAGAGAGTCTGCTGTGGTCCACAAGCTGCAGCTTTTCTCTGTGTGCACCAACGACCATGATATGTGCAGACCACCACAGAGTCTAGTGGTCCCCACAAGCCCCAGAGAGAACGCTGGTAGTGGCCTAACCTCAAGGGTCCCCCTCGCAGAACCACAAAACGGCGGATGGGGTTGCAAATTTCGCAGCATGCCGCAAGCCTCCGGGATCCGAACTTGTGAAGCCGCAGAAAGGCAGCTAAGGTCCAGGACACTTAGGACAGGCTGCTCTGTATGCAGAAATTTCCCAAGGGGAGTGTGTGTTCTGAACCACACAAAGGGGTGCAGAGAATGGGGCTTCCTGCAACTCAGAGGTCTGAGTGCTTCTGGGCAGATTCATTGTTTGGAATCTTTGAAAAGGTGAAAAATCTATAAAAGGCCAAAAACCTTCAGGGAGTAAATGACTGAGAAACCGGTTTCCACAGGGCTCAGCCCCTTGACTGGGGGGCAGGGGGACTCAAGCCAAGCAAGACTGACTGGGAAACAACGCATCAGGCCCCTGCCCCACAAGGTCAGCCAAAGAACAAAAGGACTATAACCACAGGGTCCCCATAAAATTTAAAACCCCCAACACCAGGGGAAATCAATATATAAAGCCCACGATAATACCTTCAAACCTGTACATTTCATAGATACAAGGTTTTTTATCTCTTTTTTATTCTCTCTCTCTATCTCTTTATTTTATTATTCACTTATTTCCACATTTTTTAACTACTTAATAATACAACGAGAAGTTTAATACAACTATAAACCCAGGAGGACCTGAAATAACCTTCCTCATCTACAAAGAGTTATAACCACCCTCTCATCTTATCCCTCTGTCAATGTTTCTATATATTTCCTTTTGTTCTGGTATTACATAAATCTTATTCTTGGGGTTCATTCTGCTAGGTTCTTTTCCTTCTTGTCATTTATTTGTGTTGGTCTATATGTTTGTTCGTGCTTGTTTACATACCTTATAAATCTTAGTTTTGGGGCCAATTCTGCCTGGGATTTCCTCTTTTTCTCCACCTCTCTATCTTTTTTTATCCTTATTCTTTCTTTTTGGTGGTAAATCCCAATTGCTCCAAAACCCTCCAGGGTGCACCCTGTCTGGATTGGGGGCGATACATCCAGCTATACATCCTCTCATCCACTTCTCATCAAAATGATGAGGAGGAACACCTAACAGAAGAAAAACCCAGAGACTACACCCTCTCCTTCAGAACTCTTGGAAATGGACAAAAACAGTATGTCAGAAAGGGAATTCAGGGTGACAATTATCCAGGCAATGGCTAGGATGGAGAAAAACATTATGGAATCTCTAAGGGCAGAAATGAGATCCAGTATAGCAGATGTAAGAAGCGCTATTAATGAGATCCATTACAATCTAAATATCTAGCAGTTAGAGTTGTAGATAACGAGGATAGAATTAGCGATCTAGAGGTTAAAATGGATGAGATGAAAGGTCAGGAGAAGACTGGAACAAACTGCTCAGGAATCATGAGAACAGTCTTAGGGAAAAAAAAAAAAATGACGCCATGAAATGTGGCAACGGCAGAATCATTAGCATCCAAGAGGTGGTAGAGAAAGAAAGAAGACTAGAAGATATAGCTGACCAAATTCTACATGCGAATTTCCTCAGTCTGGGGAATGGAACAAGTGTTCTTGTCCTAGAGGCAGAAAGGACACCCCCTAAGATCAATGAGTCCAGAAAATCGGAGAGACACATCATTGTAAAATTTGCAAATTATACTTTTAGACAAGATGTCCTGAGGGAAGCTAGAGGCAAGAGATTTCTTACATTTGGAGATAAGCCCATCAGAATAGCGTCAGACCTGTCCACAGAAACCTGGCAAGTCAGACAGGACTGGCATGATATATTCTGGGCACTAAATGAGAAGAACATGGAGCCAAGAATACTTTCTACAGCAAGGCTGACATTCAAAATGGATGGAGAGATAAAGAGCTTCCAAGACTGGCAAGGATTAAAAGAGCATGTGACCACCAAGGCGGAATTCCAGGAAATATTAAAGGGGGTATATAGAAGTAGAAAGAACACATTAGAGACTTAGAACATAAATTTGCCATTTATAGAAACAAGGACTTTACAGGCAACATGATGGCAATAAACACATATCTTTCAATAATCACTCTAAGGTGAATGGACTAAATGCTCCCATAAAATGGCACAGGGTTGCAGAATGGAAAAAAATGACAGGACCCGTCCATATGCTGTCTACAAGAGACACATTTGGAACCAAAAGATACATCCAGACTGAAGTTGAAAGGATGGAGAACCATCTTTCATGCCAACAGACCTCAAAAGAAAGCTGGGGTAGCAATTCTCATATCAGATAAATAGGATTTTAAGCTAAAGAGTGTATTCAGAGATACAGTAGGACACTACATCTTTCTTAAAGGGTCTAACTTGCAAGAAGATTTAACAATTGTAAACATTTATGCCCCCAATATAGGAACAGCCAACTACATAAACCAACTGTTAATGTAAACAAAGGGTCATATTGACATGAATACCTTAATAGGAGGAGATCTTATCACGCCTCTCTCAGTAACTTACAGATCATCTAAACAGAAAATCAATAAAGAAACAAGAGCTTTGAATGACACATTGGACCACACGGACCTCATAGATATATACAGAACATTTCACCCTAAAACAACAGAATACTCATTCTTCTGGAGCGTACATGGAACGTTCTGAATAGACCACATACTGGGCCACAAATCTGGTCTCAAACGATACCTTAAGACAGAGATGATTCCTTGCATTTTCTCAGACCACAATGCTTTAAAACTGGAACTCAACCACAAGAAAAAGTTTGGAAGAAATTCAAACACTTGGAGACTAAAGAACAACATGCTCAAGAATACTAGGATCAACAAAAAAAACAAAGATGAACTTAAAGAATTCATGGAGACCAATGCGAATGAAGACACATCAATCCAAAACCTATGGGATATGGCAAAGGCAGTCCTTAGGGGGAAATACATAGCCATGCAAGCCTCACTGAAAAAACATTGAAAAATACCAAATACAACAGCTCTCTTTACACGTACAGAACTGGAAAATGAACAACAAATCAAGCCAACCCCATGCACAAGATGGGAAATAATCAAGATTAGAGCAGAGATCAACGAGTTAGAAACAAAAGAAAATAGTACATATCAATGAATCTAGAAGTTGGTTTTTGGAAAGAATCAATAAGATTGATAAACCACTGGCCAAACTCATTCAGAAGAAAAGAAAGAGAACCTTAATTAACAAAATGATGAATGAAAGGGGAGAGCTCACGACGAATCCAAAGGAAATATAATCATCAAAAAATATTATCAACAGCTATATGCCAATAAGCTAAACAACCTAGAAGAAATGGATGCATTCCTGGAAACCCATAATCTTCCAAGACTGAAACAGGAAGACATTGACAACCTAAATAGACCAATATCTAGTAATGAGATTGAAGCAGTGATCAAAAACCTCCCAAAAAACAAGAGTCCAGGGCTTGACGGATTCCCTGTGGAATTCTACCAAACATTCAAGGAAGTAATAATACCTATTCTCCTGAAACTGTGTCAAAAAAAAGAAACAGAACGAAAACTTCCGGACTCTTTATATGAAGCCAGCGTTTCCCTGATCCCAAAACCAGGTAAAGACCCCATCAAAACGGATAATTTCAGACCAATATCCCTGATGAATATGGATGCTAAGAATCTCAACAAGATCCTAGCTAATAGGATCCAACAGCATATTAAAAAGATTATTCATCATGACCAGGTGGGATTTATTCCTTGGATGCAAGGGTGGTGGTTCAACACTCGCAAATCGATCCATGTGATAGAACAAATCAACAAGAGAAGAGAGAAGAACCACATGATCCTGTCAATACATGCAGAAAAAGCATTGGACAAAATTCAGCATCCGTTCCTGATTAAAACACTTCAAAGTATAGGGATAGAAGGAACATTTCTCAACATCATAAAGTCGATCTATGAAAAGCCCACAGCAAATATCATTCTCAATGGGGAAAAGCTGACAGCCTTCCCTCTGAGATCTGGAACACGTTAAGGATGCCGGCTCTCACCACTCTTGTTCAACATAGTACTAGAAGTCCTAGCAACAGCAATACGACAACAAAAAGAAATAAATTGTATTCAAATTGGAGATGAAGAAGTCAAACTCTCTCTTCACAGATGACATGATACTCTATATGGAAAACCCAAAATACTCCACCCCCATACTACTTGAACTCATACAGCAATTCAGGAATGTGTCAGGATACAAAATCAATGCACAAAAATCAATTGCTTTCCTATATACTAACAAGGAAAATATGGAAAGGGAAATTAGAGAATCGATTCCATTTTCTGTAGCACCCAGAACCATAAAATACCTGGGAATAAACCTAACTAAAGAGATAAAGGATCTGTACAAGAGGAACTATAGAACACTCATGAAAGAAATTGAAGAAGATACAAAAAGGTGGAAAAGCATTCTATACTAGTGGATCGGAAGAATAAACATTGTTAAAATGTCTGTACTGCCCAGAGTAATCTATACTTTCAATGCCATCCCAATAAAAATTCTACCAGTTTTTTCCAAAGGGCTGGACTAAACAAACCTAAAATTTGTATGGAAAAAGAAAAGAACCCGAATTGCTAAAGAAATATTGAAAAAGAAAAAAAAAAAAAAAAGAAAAACAGAGCTGAGGGTATCACATTTCCTGATTTTGAACTTTACTACAAAGCTGTGATCACCAAGACAGCATGGTACTGGCACAAAAACAGACAAATAGACCAGTGGAACAGAATAGAGAGCCCAGAGATGGACCCACAACTGTATGGTCAAACCAACTTTGACAAAACAAGCAAAAATATCCAGTGGAAATAAGACAGTCTCTTCAATAAATGGTGCTGGAAAAATTGGACAGTCTATGTAGAAGAATGAAACTTGACCATTCTCTTACAGCATACACGAAGATAAACTCGAAATGGATAAAAGACCTCAACGTCAGGCAGGGATCTATCAAAACCCTAGAGGAGAACATAGGCTGTAACCTCTATGACATTAGCCACAGCAACTTCTTTCAGGACATGTCTCTAAAGGCAAAAGGAAACAAAAGCAAAAATGAACTTTTGGGACTTCATCAAGATAAATAGCTTCTGCACAGCAAAGGAAACAGTCCACAAAACAAACAGGCAACCAACAGAAGGGGAGAACATATTCGCAAATGACACTACAGGCAAAGGTCTGATATCTAAGATCTATAAAGAACGCCTCAAACTCAACACTCACAAAACAGAGAATCACATCAAAAAATGGGCAGAAGACATGAACAGACAATTCTCCAAAGAAGACATACAAATGGATAACAGACACATGAAAAAATGTTCCTCATCTTTAGCCATCAGAGAGATTCAAATCAAAACCACACTGAAATACCACCTTACACACCAGTTAGAATGGCCAAGATCAACAAGACAGCAAACAACAAATGTTGGAGAGGATGTGGGGAAAGGGAACACTCCTCCTCTGTGGGTGTGGATGCAAGTTGGTTCAGCCACTTCGGAAAACAGTATGGAGATTCCTCATGAAATTAAATATACAGCTACACTATGACCTGCAATTGCACTACTGGGTGTTTACCCCAAAGAAGCAGATGCAGTACAAAGAAGGGCCACATGTACCCCAATGTTCAAAGCCTCAATGGCTACAGTAGCCAAACTGTGGAAAGAACCAAAATGCCCTTCAACAGATGAATGGATAAGGAAGATGTGGTCCATCTATACAATGGAATATTATGCCTCCATCAGAAAGGATGAATATCCAACTTTTGTATCAACATGGACAGGACTTGAAGAGATTATGTGGAGTGAAATAAGTCAAGTGGTGAGAGTCAATTATCTTATGGTCTCACTTCCGTGTGGAGTATAAAGAAAATCATGGAGGACATCGTGATAGGGAAGGGAAGGGCGAATGGGGGGAAATCGAAGGAGGTGATGAACCAGGAGAGATTGTGGACTCTGAGCAACAAACTTAGGGTTTAGGAGGGGAGGGGATGGGGTGGTGTGTGAGCCTGGGGGTGGGTATCGAGACGGGCATATATTGCATGGAGCACTGTGTGTGGTGCATGAAATAACAACCTTGTAACACTGAAAAATTAAAATAAACATATTTGGGGAGAAAAAAAAGGAAAAGGTAAAACCAAAGTCAATGAGAAGGAAGAAATAATTAACATTGGATCAGAGATAATTAATAATAATATAGAAAAAAGCAGCAAAGAAAAACTTCAAAACTAAAGTGGTTTTCTTCTAAAAGTGACAATACTTTAGCTATATTAACTAAAAATAAAGAGAAGGAAGTCTTAAAATATCAATATCAGCAATGAGAGAAGGTATGTTATTGTACATTTTGTAGATATAAAACAATTATGAATGAAATATTAAGAAACATACATTAACAAGTTGGGTAACTAAGAATAAATGGATGAATTTCAAGAAACAAGCACACTACTAAGACTGAGTCATGAAGAAATAGAAAATTTGGGTTGACCTATAACTAGTAAGGAAATTGAAAAAGTAATTAATTAAATCCATTCAACTAAGAAAGTCCTTGAGCCAAATGAGGTCATTGGTCAATTTTTCAAAGTGAACAAAAACAATTTAACCCCAATTGATTTTCAAGCTCTTGCCAAAACCAGAAGAGAAGAGAGTACATATTAACTCTTTCTCTAAGGCAAACATGCCCTGATAACAAAGCCAGAAATTATCTTGGTCTGGATATCAGTCTTTATATAAACTTCTCATAAAATATTTTATTTTCAAAAAATACTGGCACTCTGAATACATTAGTACATTAAAGGTATTATACACTATGACCTAGTTGGGTTTATTCATGGAAGGCCAGGATTGTTCAACATATGAAGTAAATACATATAATGAAACACAAGAACAGAATAGAGGAAACTTCAAACAAGGAAAAGATAGGAAGATTTAGAGTTCCTGTTTTGAAAATTAAACATTAAGCAATAGTAATAGTAATCAAAATAGAGTGCAAAAGAGGCACGTATTACATGGAGCACTGGGTGTGGTTCATGAACAATTAATCTCATAACAATGAAAAAATAAAATAAACCTGTCTGGGGAAAAAAGAACTTTAAAACAGAGTCTGATATCTAACATTTATAAAGAACTCCTCAAACTCAACACTCACAAAACAGATAATCACATCAAAAAATGGACAGAAGACATGAACAGACACTTCTCCAATGAAGACATACAAATGGCTAACAGACACATGAAAAAATGTTCCTCATCTTTAGTCATCAGAGAGATGCAAATCCAAACCACACTGAGATACCACCTTACACTGATTTGAATGGCCAAAATCAACAAGACGGTTAACAACAAATGCAGGAGAGGATGTGGAGAAAGGGGAACCCTCCTCCATTGTTGGTGGGAATGCAAGTTGGTGCAGCCCCTTTGGAAAACAGTATGGAGATTCTTCAGGAAATTAAATATACGGCTACCCTGTGACACTCCAATTGCCCTACTGGGTATTTAACCAAAGAAGCAGAACCAGTACAAAGAAGGGCCACATGTACCCTAATGTTCATAGCAACAATGGCCACAATCACCAAACTGTGGAAAGAAACAAAATGCCCTTCAACAGATGAGTGGATAAGGAATATGTGGTACATCTATAAAACAGAATATTATGCCTCCATCAGAAAAGATGAACATCCAACTTTTGTATCAACATGGACCAGACTGGAAGAGATTATGCAGAGTAAAATAAGTCAAGTGGAGAGAGTCAATTATCTGATGGTCTCACTTAGGTGTGGTGCATAAGGAAAATCATGGAGGGCATTGTGAGAAGAAAGCAAAGGGTGAATGGGGGGAAATCGGAGGGTGTGATGAACCATGAGGGACTGTGGACTCTGAGAAATAAACTGAAGGGTTTGGAGGGGATAGGGTGGGGGTTTGGGTGAGTCTGGTGGTGGATATTGAGAAGGGCAGTATTGCATCGAGCACTGGGTACGGTGCATGAACAATCAATCTTGTAACAGTGAAAAAATAAACATATTTGGGAAAAAAATTAAAAAAAAATTAAACAGAGTGGTACGCCAACAGCCATGGCTATCTTGAGAGAAAGAACAACTCTGGAGTTATCACAATCTCAGATTTCAAGCTATTACAAAGTTAAATTAAAAAACAACAACGACAACAAAAAAACGATGGTACTGGCATAGAAACTAACACATAGATCAATACAATCAAATAGCTCAGAAATAAACCATAGATATATGGTCAATTAATCTATAAAAAAGGGGATTAGAATATAGAATGTGTTAATGATAGGCTCTTCAATACTTGTGTTGTGGAACCCAAACACTTTAATGCAAAAGAATTGAACTGAACCATTTTCTTACACTATAAACAAATATAAAATCAAAATGGAATCTCTCAAAAATTTCTTAAAAAGGAAATTACTGCATTGGCCACAGACACGCATTTCTAGACATAACTTATCTGGCAAGAGAAGCAAAAACCATATTAAACTCTTGGGACTACAGCAAATTTTTTCAGTGCGCAATGAAAGAAACCATCAACAGAACTAAAAGGCAATGGGAGAAGATACTTGCAACTGTTACATCCAATAAGGGGTTAATATCCAAAATATATAAAGAATTTATACATGAGAGACATAATATTCAAGCACTTGGAATAAATATATTTGTTTACCCACTGAATTGACCTTTCACTCCACTATTGAAACATCTACACCAATTATCAGAACTCATTTTTAAACTTTGGCCTATGACCATGCTGAGTAATTGGTACTTTAGCCTGCATTATTCGTGTCTCAGTGGACATTCCCAAGAGAATACACACAAAAAAACACCTAGTGTTAACCTCAGTCTCTGAAGAAGTCCTGAAATCGTGATTGCTGTTTAGTCTTTATGGAATTATCTAAAATGTCAAGGGCAGGGAGGAGAGACAAATATAAACAACGGTTTGAAAAATATTCAAAGAACAGCACATCGGAAACTAATGATGTACTGTATGGTGACTAACATAACATAATAAAATATGAATAAAAATATTCAAAGAAGTCAATTCAGAAAAATGACTTTGTTTATGTGATGACCGAAGGACCAATGTCAGCTCTCCAAACCAGTAAGTTTGTAA
>JAPYYJ010002370.1:0-12925 GCA_028533885.1 Nasua narica | reverse complement strand
TTGAAAAATACCAAATACGCCAGCTCTCTTTACACCTTAAAGAACTGGAAAATCAACAACAAATGAAGCCAACCCCACGTCATTAGTTTTTGATGTAGTGTTCCAAGATTCATTGTTTGCATATAACACCCAGTGCTACATGCAATATGTGCCTTCCTTAATACCTAGCATCGGGCTAACCCATCCTCCCACCCCCATCCCCTCTAAAACCCTCAGTTTGTCTCCTTTATTATATACTAAATGTTCATATATTTGAACATGCTTTATATCTATTCTGTACAGTAATCTTTTGTGTCACATCTCATAATTATTGTGACTTCAAAATATATTTTAGTATCTGTTAGAGCAAGTGTCCCGTTATTTGTTTTTAAAATATATTTTTAGCTATATCAGTTGTTTATATCCCAGATCGGCTTTAGAATTATCTTGTCTAGGTTCTCAAAAATCCAGTTAGGATTATATTAAATCTGTAGATTTATTTCTGGAGAGTTGACATTTCTTTGATAACAAGGATAACAAGGTTTCACATATAGGAATAAGGTCTCTTTCTTCATTTGCTATATGTAAGTGATGAATCTTGGAACACTACATCAAAAACTAATGATGTACTGTATGGTAACTAACATAACATAATAAAAAAGAATTTTAAAAAACCCCTTAATTGACAATAGAATTTTATAGTGTTTGTCATATAAGTAAAAACTGAAATGGCCAATGAGGCAGAGATATAGGAAAACAAGGTAGGACCACCAGACCCAAGCTCCTCACTGAGCAAAGAGCTAGCCTGGGAATAACAAAACACCAGAATCCCATTCTCTCTCCCCATGTGGCACCATTACCTCCCTTCTGGTCTAGCCCCATTGGCTCTTGAGCTGTTCACTAGTCATTTGTACACTCTTTCTTCATCCTTATTCGAGAAATTCATTTGGGGAAGAGGGCAATGTTCTAAATCTGCATTATCCAGTATTGTAGCCACTATTGGACAATGCTGATCTAGAACACTGATTTCTAGGTAAGCTTGGGATTTGGGAGGTCCTATGAAGATTTTGATTAATCATATGAGCACTTGGGCCACAAAATATACAGCAACAGGATTTTCTTAATTGTCTTTAGTTTCAATCCCCATATGTACTAATTCCATTTATGGACAGGTTCTTCTTGACCTCTCTTACTGGCTGTAACCTCTGGCTATCTGAGTGCTCCTGGGGCAATCCCAGCTCAGTTAGAGAATTCTGATGACTCTTTAGACAGAGTTCACTAGCCTCCTTAGCTTCACTTATTATCTCTTGTCAGACCTTGGTGCTGCGAGCCAAGGATTTGGATAATTTGCTTTGCTATATCCCTCTAACCCTCACATGGAAGAGTAAGCATAGGCTTATCTAGGCCTCTCCACTGTCACTGCCACATAGGCTGACTGGAAAAATGGAAAGAACATCCAAAGCTGAGGTAGAGGTCTGCACATTGACATCTGGGTTAAGGCCTGGATTAGGGAAAGTATACTGCTGCAAGTAATCAGTGATGGGGTCCAGCCAGAAGTCAGTGCCATGAGTCACAGAGCAAACAGGGCCAGAGCCAAGCCACAGGCCAGGAATGACCCACTCAGGTTCTGGGATCAGGCGCCCATTGCATAGACTTAGCCAGGTGGATAGCAGGGGAGGCTAGAAACACAAAGCGGTAAGGAAAGGAAGGGATGCTGGCAAATAAAATCTTCTGGTCATGCAGAGTCATTCCAAACAGGATTGGTCATTTGTTCTAGAGAAGGGCTTCTTCTAGAAGGGGCTTCTAGAGAAGGGCTAAAAGCCAGATGAGTGGCTGAGGCAGGAGAGGAACCATAAACAGCAAAATTTAGAGGAGATAGACCACTGATGTGGAATAGAAGCTTCTCTAGATTTGGGATGGAGATCTAGGTTTGTTGGTATGGACCTCTGGCCATACAGAGGCAGATCTGGGGAAAGAGTGGTGCAGAGATACGCTTTGTTGGAGAATCCATGTCAATTAACCCGTTTTGAAGCCTCTTTGAAACCGAGTCCCAGACTGGTCACAGTAGAAATGCCAGGTGAGATTGCAAGGACTCAAGGTGTCTCAGATTAGTCTACTGACAGTTTGGGAGTGACAAAGGGCTAATAGGAGTCTCTGAGTTCTATGAAACACTTGAGGTATTTCCTAGAACCTGGGGTAATTCCTAGCACTCTTCCATCCTGCTGTTCTAAGACCACTGTTTGCTTCCATTCCTCCTCTTGCTCCTTTGGGTTTCGCTCCTTTGGGCAATGATCTGAGAGAGTCTTCCTGGCTCCCACTTTAATTTCTCCTGCCCCAAAGAAGTCTCAGGCCTTTTGTACTAGGGACTTCTGGGAAATGTTCTGGAATCATCCGAAGGTCTCTTATAATACCTTTTCTCTCTGGTCTTCATCTCCTCCTTTTCCCCCAACTTCTGTATTATAGTGCCCAGAATACCATGCCTTGGAATTCATTTTTTTTTTTTTTGTTTCTGTGGTGGGGAAAGTTCATCATGCTTTCTATTTTTCAGTGCTTCTCCATTCCTTGGATCTGCAGGTTCCTGCCTCCAAAGACTTATTTCTATTGTTTGATATAAACAAAAATAGATGTCTATCTCCCAATCAGACTTAAGTGAGTTTTTCCCACTTCAGGAGCTGCAGACCAAGGACCCCCCTAATCCCAAAGTCTTTATTCCCACTCCATAGGAAAAAAACTCACAATTGGGAATTTCCTACAAGGAGCCTAGAGCAGAGGTACAGTGGAGGACTCTGATGTTGGGTCTGATTTCACAGCACATATGGGGAAAAAATTTACATATGCTTGTTTAGAAATCTGCTTATGCTCTTGGAATATTCTCTTAAACATTCAATTCTGGCATAATTAAGTTTTCCAAGTCCAAATTGTAACAGAAAACAGTTTGAGTAGTAGTGATTTCTAAGGGACCATTATATGTTATGGTGCTCCCATATATATAAGGAACCAACATATATTATGACTATCATATACTTTGGCTTGAGGACAAGGATCTCAGGTTTGGAGAAGGAACATTTAATCCCTCCTATTTGGGAAAAAGGCAATCACAAGGTTTCATGTTGGGAAGCAACCATACATGGCCATCTTTCTTTTCCTTTTGGATTCTCTCAGATCCCTTGAAAACAAATGCAGAAATATTGTGATGAGAAGAAAATGACATCTGTGATTAATGACTTCAGTAGAGGGCTGTTAGGGAAGATCCACAAGAATGATTTCTTCAATATCACAGCTCATGATTGGAGAGGGTGGTGTCAAAGGAGAGATGACCAAGTCATTCTTCTTCCATAGATTCTTTGCTTGAGATAGCCAACAGTCAAAAATTTGAAGTAATATCAGTATAAACCTGACATTGAAATCATAGATTAAAGCAAGGGAAAGAGAAAGGAAGTACTAGGTTGATCATTTTAGGGTTAGCAAGGAAGTTTCTTTAAAGTTCTCAGGGACTTGTATTGCTATAAACCTTGCTGTAATTGTGTATCCCATTTAGTCATTCTAGTTTATCTTGATACCCAGCTGTATTAATGAAGTGGTCTTGTTAGGTTAAAAGTTAGTAGTAAATCTTATTAAATCTATTCATTTAGTCATTCCCAAAAAGAATCTAGCCGTTTTTACCAGAAGGACATGACCAAGGCTCTGATACTTGCCACCTGGTGACTGTTTGTTCTAATTGTAGGATAATTCTAGAGAGAGAATAGTTATGTTAAAGTCTGACTATACAATTTCACATTTGTAAAATACTGGTGATTCCCAGTATGTCTGATGAACCCGGACCCTACTTTAAATTCCTTGTGATGGGGATCTGTAGGGAACAAATCCCAGTGAGACTTCTAACCCAGAGAATGTCAGATAGCTTATTTGCCACATTTCTGCCTTTTGGGGGATTATTGGTGTGCCTGGTTTTGCCTTGGAGAGTGGCCCCTTACTGATAAACCACATATGGTCTTGGAGGTCACAGAAAGAAGAGAAACAATGAATTATTCTCTAATTGATTAAAACCAACAAATCTGACCTTTTATGAACAAAGCTATGAATCTTTAGACAATGATAGCCATTTGGCAGATTAGTCATTGTCAGGTTTATGAAAGGCTGATCTACCCAGACAGAATGGCTCCCCAATACTAAAAAGATGGAGGAATTTGTGCTCAAAGACACTGCTAAGTCCACCTATGCATATTAGCAGGAATTTGCCTACTTGTGTGTATTTTCTGGAGAAGGGGAAAGTAGCAAACAGGGTGGCCATGGTTGGAAAATTGTCAAGAGTCAAAGGCTAGCTAGGTCTATAGGCATTAAAATTAACATAAGAGTACAAGAATTCAGAAATGACCAGGAGGTGGGTTGGGGGAAGAGAAGCCACAAATGAGGAGAAAAACATTTAAGGGAGGGTGAGGAGCATAAGAATCAGTAGGGTATTCACAGAGTGCACATGGCCTCCCACTGTCTAGCAGAGGGCTGTCTGGCTGAGGCAGAGCTTGGTTTTCCCGGGACCCTGGGGAGACCTGTATAGAGAGCTGCTTTTTCTGAGCTGCAGAGGACATGGCCAACCACTTCTTTTGGCTACAGTCGATTCTGCTTAGGATGGGAACAAGCCAAACTGAAGTTCCCTGGAGTATGTCTCATCAAAGAAAATTTTTTCTAACTTACATTGCTCAGAACACTGTGTGAGGCCAAGTCAGGCCAGGGAAATTGGAAGGCGCTGGTCACCAGTCCCTCCCATTTCCTGCAGAACAAAGTCCAAGCTCCTTAGATACCCTGAGGCACTCCATAAACTGCTTCCAGGCTACTTCTCTAGATTCATCTGTCACTTATCCCCTCACTCACAAACCGTTCTCTTTAGTCACATGGATTGACTTGCTGCTCCCCAAACTCACGCTCCTCCATGCTACTGTGCTTTTGGTCAAGCTTTTTTTTTTAATCCCTCTGATAACTACATCTACCCCTCACACATCTCTCACTTACTCACCCTTCAAAGCCCAATCCAAATGCCACTTCTTCCAAGAAGCCCATCTTGACACTTCTACTCTCTGACTTGCTTTTCATTTGTCCGGTGGGATGTGTACAAGTGGCCTGGTGGTGAGAGTGAGATGTGTACAAGTGGCCTGGTGGTGACTCAGCCATTGTACCCCCAACAGGGCTTGTCCAAATCCTGGTCTGGAGCAGTTTCCAAATACAAGTAAAAAGTCTTTTTTTTTTCTTCTTCTAAACTCTCAATTTTGATTTATGGAGTTCATTAACTTAGTTATTTTCCTCTCCTTATCCTTTGTGCCTTGTTCTCTAGAAGGCTGATCTTTTGGTTTCAAGGTAGAATTAAATAATAACCTTTGTGGGGTACTTCGTAGTTTCCAAGGCACTTTCCCCTCTGCTATCTAATTGATCCCCATGGTCACCTATGAATTATCCCCAGTTTAGAGCTGAGGAAACTGGCTCTGATGTGTAGCAACTTGTCCAGGCCAGAGCAATTAAGTGGTCAGCCAGAGACTAGATCCCAGACTGTTTGCCTCTAAATCGTGTTCTCCCCACTAACAGCAACTGCCACAATAGAAACAATTGCCGTGAATATTTACTGACCACTCACTCAGTGCCAGGCACGATGCTATGCAACTCACCTGGTTTGTCATGTTTTATACATGACAGCAATCTTGTGAGGTAGGTGCTATTATTATTTCCAGTTTACAGAGGACCTGGAGGTTTAAAGAGCTTGGGCCACCGACTGAAGTGCACCTGGCTAATAAGTGGTGGCATTGGCACGTAAGTCCAGATCTGGCAGAATCCTCAGAGCCTGGTTGGTTGGAACAGCAGCTTCCAAGTTATGCTGCCCTGTGTGCTGGGAAGGGCTGGTGCCTTGGCATTCCCAGCCATGTGTGTGCATCCATCCACTAGACTCAAAGAGCCAGCACTGCCATGTAAGTCAGAAACTTTGTGCACCAGTCCTGGCCCAGTTATCTCTTCTGGGGAAATCACTGACTGCTCCTGGACCGTAAGTTTTCATTGGTAAAAGGGGAATGATATCTCAATGGATCTGGGCATTGAGGACGGGTTGGAGACTCTAGGGCAACTGGATTCTCTCCCTGACACTTGGCAAGGCTGCTGGTCACATCTTGTTTGTTGGTCACATCCTGTTTAACCTGAACTTGATTCTTTTTCCAAATTGGTTCTCCTGAGACCTTTTCAGAGGACCATCTACCTCCCAATCGCACCTTTATATCCCTCGCCTACAGGAAGCTTACCTCTTATTTTGAGTTGTGTGAGGCCATTCAACATGAATGAGCAAGAACTTGGACCTTGTCCACAGAGCTGGGCTGGGGCCCTGCTTTTCTCACTAACTAGACTTGGGATATTTGATCCGTATGAGCTTTGTTTCCTTCTATAGAATACAGACCATAATTGTATCTATGTCGTGTTTTATTGTTAGAATGACACCAAATAATGCCTGAGGAGCACTCAGCCTCATGCTTGGCACTGTGTACATGCCTAAGAAGCGGTGGTTGCTGATGGTATCATTTCTTCTGTCAAGCCTAAAATGTTGGCACTCTCTCCACCTCAATATTTCTCTTTTTCTTTAGTCCTGAGGCCCACTTCTCTTTATTGGCACTATCACTCCCCTTCCTATCCAGCTTCCTGAGGTCCCATCTTTATCGATCATCACCATCCATGCTTCCTTCTCAGACTCTTTGACCCTATGGGCTCTTTCCCTGCAGCCTAGAAAATGCCTGTCCTAGGTTAGACATATACTAGTCTCCTGGTGCTACTTTTGATTTTTCCTTTCCCATCACCCCAAACATCTGGAGAGTAGAGATTGCTGTCAAGGCCATCCCATCCTTACCCTGGCTTCTTCCTCATCTCCCAACCATCTGTCTCTGTCTCCCAGTACTCTCCAGAACTTTATTCCACAATGTACATTCAAAACCTAACCATCAAATGCAATAGCCCCTTCTTGTTTGTTGTTTCTTCAAGCCCTCTATACAAAGCTGTTGGCTCCAGTCTACTGAGATGAAACTCTGCTTCTCTGCTGCCATCTCTCACATCGTAGGTTTAGTTTTCATGTCTCTTACCAAACACAACTTGAATTTGGGTTTTCCAGAATGCTTCCTGGAAACTACCATGAACAAAGCACTGAGACAGGAATGTTCAGCTCTTCCCAACCCTTTTGACTCCCCTTGCTCCTCTCCTTCCTTCCATCTCTTAACATAAACACCCCCTATGTTCCTGTTCATGTCCTTGACTTAGTTCTACATCTCAACACTTTCTCCCTTGGAGATCTCTCATAGTCTCAAAGTTTCTGTGTTTATTTCTGTGTGGATGGCTCCCAGGTCCCTATCTTCAGTCCTGTTCCCATATGAGCCAGATTCCCACCTCCAACAGTCTGTTGGATGCTCCACCAGCTAAAAAATCTTTGCACATCTGAAGCAATGCTAATCATCCCCCCCCCTTCATCAAACCTGCTCTGCCTGCTTAGCCTATTTCTGATCATGGCACCAATAATGCCTCATTACCAAGGCTTGAGACCTATGATTCATCTAGGAGAGCCTCCTTTGTGTTTTTCCCTACCAGAAACCAAATCCTAGGAAATCTGCTCCTGCACTGGAACACCCCTCTTCTCAAAGCCCACTAACCTTGCCTTATTCAAGCTCTTACTTTTCTCACCTGTATAACAATGTGGCTCCTACCTGGTTTCATCAAAACTTCCTTCCTCCAAATCTTTCCCCTATCACTGCAGCCAGAGGGTTCTTCTTACAACCTAGACCCAATTACTTTTATCCCTTGAAGTGTCACCTCTTCTTTAAGAGATGACACCTTCTTTTATATTGAGAGGAAATTAACCTGCATTAAGAGGCCTTCTGTGATTGACATCTGCCCACCTCTCTCTCCTCACTGAAGGCCACTCTCCACTCCCTCCACTGTCCTGAGCTCCAACCTCTGATACTCTTGAAGACTCACCATTCCTAGGACATACCTTGACCTTCCTCCTCTTCCCTCTGCTTTGTTATCTTTTGGAAGCATGCCTATCATGCCAGGTGAAGCAGACATTGGGAACAATGAGATTTTTCTGTGGACTGATAGGTATTTTTATTCCTCAAGCATAACCTTGGCTCCAGAGTCAGTGACTGGCAGCCATGAAGTCAACCCTTCCCTTAAGTGCAGTCAGCCTTCTGAGGGAGGGGCAGGATTGGAAATACAGACTTAGCAGAGGAGGACTGAGCCCTCACTGTGGGTAGGTGACAGAAAGAGTGCCTAATGAAAGGAGCTGGGAAAATAGATGGCCAAGGTGGGCTTTGCCACCCTTTGCGCCTCTGGTGTGTATGTAAGCTTGGTGACTTATCTTCCTTTTTTTTTTTTTAATTGTGTTATGTTAGTCACCATACAATGCATCATTGGTTTTTGATGCAGTGTTCCAAGATCCATTGTTTATGCACCACACCCAGGGCTCCATGCAATACTTGCCCTCCTTAATACCTCCTTAATACCCTCCTTAATACCCACCACCAAGCTCACCCATCCCCTCACCCCTCTTCATTCCAAAACCCTCAGTTTGTCTCTCAGAGTCCACAGTCTCTCATGTTCATCTCTCCCTCTGATGTCCCCCAGTTCACTTTTCCTTTCCTTCTCCTAATGTCCTCCATGTTATTCCTTATGTTCCACAAGTAAGTGAAACCATATGATAATTGGCTTTCTCTGCTTGACTTATTTCACTAGGCATAATCTCCTCCAGTCCCGTCCATGTTGATACAAAAGTTGGGTATTCATCCTTTCTGATGGAGGCATAATATTCCATTTTATATATGGACCATATCTTCTTTATCCATTCATCTGTTGAAGGGCATTTCAGCTCTTTCCACAGTTTGGCGACTGTGGCCATTGCTGCTATGAACATTGGGGTACATATGGCCCTTCTTTGCACTACATTTGTACCTTTGGGGTAAATACCCAGTAGGGCAATTGCTGGGTCATAGGGTAGCTCTATTTTTAATTTCTTCAGGAATCTCCACACTGTTTTTCAAAGTGGCTGCACCAACTTGCATTCTCACCAACAGTGTAAGAGGGTTCCCCTTTCTCCACATTCTCTCCAACATTTGTTATTTCTTATCTTGTTAATTTTAGCCATTCTAACTAGTGTGAGGTGGTATCTCAATGTGGTTTTGATTTGAATTTCCCTGAGGGCTAATGATGATGAACAATTTTTCATGTATCTTTTAGCCATTTGTATGTCTTCATTGGAGAAGTGCCTGTTCATGTCTTCTGCCCACTTTTTGATGTGATTATCTGTTTTTTGGGTGTTGAGTCTGAGGAATTCTTTATAGATCTTGGATATCAAACCTTTGTCTGTAGTGTCATTTGCTAATACCTTCTCCCATTCTGTGGATTGCCTCTTTGTTTTGTTGACTATTTCCTTTCCTGTGCAGAAGCTTTTTATCTTGATGAAGTCTCAAAAATTCATTTTCGCTTTTGTTTCCCTTTCCTTTGGAGACAAGTCTTGAAAGAAGTTGCTGTGGCTGATGTCAAAGAGGTTACTGCCTATGTTCTCCTCCAGGATTTTGATAGATTCCTGCCTCACGTTGAAGTCTTTTATCCATTTCGAGTTTATCTTTGTGTGTGGTGTAAGAGAAAGATTGAGTTTCATTCTTATATACATAGCTGTCCAATTTTCCCAGCATCATTTATTGAAGAGACTGTCTTTTTTCCACTGGATATTTTTTACTGCTTTGTTGAAGATTATTTGACCATAGAGTTATGGGTCCATATCTGGACTCTCTACTCTGTTCCATCGGTCTGTGTGTCTTTTTTGTGCCAGTACCATGCTGTCTTGGTGATCACAGCTTTGTAATAAAGCTTGAAATCAGGTAGCATTATGCCCCCAACTTTGTTTTTCTTTTTCAACATTTCCTTGGTGATTCAAGGTCTTTTCATACAGATTTTAGGGTTGTTTGTTCCAGCCCTTTGAAAAAAGCTGGTGGAATTTTGATTGGGATAGCATTGAAAGTATAGATTTTTCTGGGCAGCATAGACATTTTAACAATGTTTATTCTTCTGATCCATGAGCATGGAATGTTTTTTCATCTTTTTGTGTCTTTTTCAATTTCTTTTATGAGCGTTCTGTAGTTCCTCGAGTATAGATTTTACTTCCATGGTATCTTATGATTTTTGGTGTTGTTGTAAATAGAATTGATTTTCTAATTTCCTTTTCTACAGTTTCATTGTTAATGTATAAGAAAGCAACTGATTTCTGTGCATTGATTTTGTATCCTGCCACATTACTGAATTGCTGTATGACTTCTAGTAATTTGGGGGTGGAGTCTTTTGGGTTTTCCACATAAAGTATCATGTCATCTGCGAGGAGAGAGAGTTTGACTTCTTTGTCAATTTGAATACCTTTTATTTCTCTTTGTTGTCTGATTGCTGTTTCTAGTACTATGTTGAACAACAGTGGTGAGAGTGGGCATCCTTGTCGTGTTCCTGATCTCAGTGGGAAGACTCTTAGCTTTTCCTCATTGAGAATGATATTTGCTGTGGGTTTTTCATAGATGGATTTTATGAAGTTGAAGAATGTTCCTTCTATACCTATACTCTGAAGAGTTTTTTTTTTAAAGATTTTATTTATTTATTTCAGATAGAGACAGTGAGAGAGAGCATGAGAGGGGAGAAGGTCAGAAAGAGAAGCAGACTCCCCATGGAGCTGGGAGCCCGATGTGGGACTCAATCCCAGGTCTCCGGGATCATGACCTGAGCCGAAGGCAGTTGCTTAACCAACTGAGCCACCCAGGCACCCGAAGAGTTTTAATAAGGAAAAAACGCTGTATTTTGTCAAATGCTTTTTTTGCATCAATTGAGAAGACCACGGGGTTCATCTCTCTTTTCTTATTGATTTGTTCTATCACATTGATTGATTTGCGAATGTTGAACCACACTTGCATCCCAGGGATAAATACCACCTGGTGATGGTGGATAATCTTTTTAATGTACTGTTGGATATTATTAGCTAAGATCTTGCTGAGACTCTTGGCATCCATATTCATCAGGGATATTGGTCTGAAATTCTCCTTTTTGATGGGGTCTTTGCCTGGTTTGGGGATCAAAGTAATGCTGGCTTCATAGAAAGAGTCTGGACCTTTTCCTTCTGTTTCTATTTTTTGAAAGAGTTTCAGAAGAATAGGTGTTATTTCTTCTTTGAATGTTTGGTAGAATTCCTCAGGGAATCCATTACATCCTGGAATCTTGTTTTTGGGGAGGTATTTATTTATTTATTTACTTGACGGAGGGAAAGAGAGAGAGAAAGAGAGAGAGAGATCACAAGTAGGCAGAGAGGCAGACAGAGAAAGAGGGGGAAGCAGGCTTCCTTCTGAGCAGAGAACCCGATGTGGGGCTCGATCCCAGGACCCTGAGATCATGACCTGAGCTGAAGGCAGAGTATTTAGCCCACTGAGCCACTTTGGTGCCCCTTTTGGGAGGTTTTTGATTACTGCTTCAATTTTGTTACTAGTTATTGGTCTATTCAGGTTGTCAATTTCTTCTTGTTTCAGTCTTGGAAGTTTATAGGTTTCCAGGAATACATCCAGTTCTTCTAGGTTGCTTAACTTACTGGCATATAGCTGTTGATAATAATTTCTGAAGATTGTTTCTATTTCCTTGGTGTTAGTCATGATCTCTCCCCTTACATTTCATAATTGTATTTCATAGTTATTTCATATGAAATAATCAATTTCATAATTGTATTAATTTGGGTCCTTTCTCTTTTCTTTTGGATTAGTCTAGCCAGTGGTTTATTGATTTTATTAATTCTTTCAAAGAACCAGCTTCTAGTTTTGTTGATGTGTTCTACTGTATCTCTGGTTTCTAACTCATTGATCTCTGTTCTAGTCTTAATTATTTCACTTCTCATGCATGGGGTTGGCTTAATTTGTTGTTGATTCTCCAGTTCTTTAAGGTTTAAAGAGAGTTTGAGTATTAGGAATTTTTCTATTTTTTTGAGTGAGGCTTGGATGGCTATGTATTTCCCCCTTAGGACCACCTTTGCCATTTCCCATAGGTTTTGGACTGATGTGTTCTCATCCTCATTGGTTTCCATGAATTGCTTAAGTTCTTTTTTGATTTCCTGGTTGATCCAAACATTCTTGAGAATGATGGTCTTTAGCTTCCATGTGTTTGAATTTCTTCCAAACTTTTTCTTGTGATTGAGATCCAGTTTTGAGGCATTGTGGTCTGAGAATATGCAGGGAATAATCTCAGTCTTTTGGTATCGATTGAGGCCTGATTTGTGACCCAGTATGTGGTCTATTCTGGAGAAAGTTCCATGTGCGCTTGAGAAGAATGAGTATTCTGTTGTTTTAGAGTGGAATGTTCTATATATATCTATGAGGTCCATCTGGTCCAATGCGTTATTCAAAGCTTTTGTTTCTTTGTTGATTTTCTGCTTAGATGATCTGTCTATTGCTGAGAGTGATGTGTTAAGATCCCCTACAATTAACGTATTCTTATCAATATGTCTCTTTATTCTGATTAGTAGTTAGTTGGCTTATGTAGTTGGCTGCTCCCATGTTGGAGGCATAAATATTTACAATTGTTAGATCTTCTTATTGGGTAGACCCTTTAAGAATGATGTAGTGTCCTTCTGTATCTCTGACTACAGTTTTTACTTAAAATCTAATTTGTCTGTTTCCTTTGCCTTTGGAGACATGTCCTGAAAGAAGTTGCTGTGGCTAATGTCATAGAGGTTACTGCCTATGTTCTCCTCTAGGGTTTTTGTATCAACAAGGACAGGACTAGAAGAGATTATGCGGAGTGAAATAAGTCAAGCTGATAGAGTCAATTATCTTATGGTCTCACTTACGTGTGGAGTATAAAGAAAATCATAGAGGGCATCGTGAGAAGGAAGGGAAGGGTGAATGGGGGGAAATCGGAGGGG
>JAPYYJ010002369.1:0-12926 GCA_028533885.1 Nasua narica | reverse complement strand
ATTCAAATCACTCTAACCTATAACTAATAGAATCATTTTGGCTTATAAGATTTCTTGAATAACCTATTTTTAATTATTCTGGAAACTTTAAAATGTTTGCAAAAATGTGTCCCTATTTTTCATTTTAGAAAAATCACTAGAATAAAAAGATGGTAATACAACAGTGGTTTTCATATATTTTAAAATGGGGTTGGAGAGATTTAAGATCTAAAACTTCATGCAACATCCTAATTTATACTCTCATGCAGACTGTCAGAATTATAACAAATAAACTACAGCACTTTTTCTACAACTGCATATTCTTGGGAGAATAACATAGATATTTAATAAAAATTAATTGAATAATTGAATGTCTGGATGACTCAATGAATGAAAAACATTTATTTCCAATAAAAGTAATAAAAATAGGAGATAATATATAGAGAGCCTTTGTTATGTGCCAAGAATTCTGCTAAGTACTTCACAGGTACAGTATTAACCTTAAAATAACTATCATGAGGTGGGCATTATTATCTTCATATTATAGATGAGGAAACAGAGACACAGAGTGGTTAACAGATGTACCTACCATCATAGAAGCAGTAGTTGGCAAGGCTCTGACTGAAATTCAAGTTGTGAGACCCAAGAGATTAAACTAAACCAGTGCTGCTCCTGTGCTACTGACACGCAGGGGTGTGATGGGGGAGGTGACTGTGCCTCACTTAGAGGGTCTACTATATGACTAATATTATGATGTTGAGGGAAAAGCGTGGCTTCTATTTTCAATGAAACCATAAGAATTTAAACAATTGAACAGTCTGAGTCAGACGTAGAGAGAGACACGATAGTTTAGCTCAGATGCAGTAGGCAGAATGCTGTGTCTTGCTCAAGGTCATTGGTGGCAGAGTTAAGACCAGACTCTACCATTGTTCTGGCATTTCAAGGCAATACTTGTTCCCATTATAACCCTGTAGAGAATAGCATTTCCTGAAAAAGTAATATGGAGAAAAGGCTTTTGGAAATAATCAAAAGACATGTTTGGAAGAGTAGTTTAGAAAATGTAAAACACAGCTATAACTTTACAAGATATTATTGTTATATTTGGACAAGTTTTACACTCTTTGACTTAACTCAATTAAACCACGACCAATATATAATTCCCCTATAATCTCACCATAACAAGATTATAGCCTCAGTTGGTTAAATCAATAAAACATATAGCCTACGCATGCACAAATTTTGTTCCTGAGTTAATATATGGTATAGTGCCATAACAATATGAGGGCACAGATATCGTGTGAATCATTTTTAGGTTTATGAATGTGTGTATGTATTTGAAGTAAAGGACAGTTGGTAAATACACAAAAGCGACTTCAGAAAACAAGTGGCAGGGTAGTGTAAGGATTAGGGTAGACCGGGATCATTTCTTCCCTTCTTCTATGAGTAGCTATTTCTTTTGTGTAAGGTGAGTAACGTTGAGGTTAGAAAGTACTTCCACCTCTGGCTTATGTGAGCAAGGATCACTGTCTACTGTTTGGTGATATCTGGCCACAGACTAGTTATAGGCCCTTACTGGACCTTTGAGAAAGGCTCATTCCTGTTCTCTTGTAGAATCCAGGAGCATCATGTCACATCTCCAGTATCTGGCTAGTAGATAGTAATAATGCCTGAAATTTATGGGACTTTCCTTGGTATAAGGCACAGAGCTAAGCAATTCATATATGACACTTAATTTCATCTTCAAAACAATCAAAAGAAGCAATTTCTTTTACCAATGAAGAAATAAAGACTCAGAAGGATTAGGTAACTTAGAATAGACAGAATGTCTGAATAAATTACCTGAGTGAGCTTCCAGTATGCATATAATTAGTGAGTCTAGTATGTAAGTTTTTAGGACTTCTATTTTTGTGCTTTACAAGTCTTTATGCATACTTTCTGGTGATACTCCCTATAATTGAGGTGGTTTGTTAAGTGACTTCAAAATAAATGAGGAATTTCCATAATTAATACTTTATACAGCATAGGAAAAACAATGCCACAATTATCATTGAAATAATTACTTTGCTAGCATAATGAAAAAGCCTGACAACTGAACTAGGAAGCAGTAGGCCAGAATTTTGGTTCCTGATCTACCTATAGTTTGTATTATGATATATATAAAATATTTAATTTTTCTCAGTCTCTATTATTTATAAGAGGATTAAATCAGCTTATTGATTGCTAGGATCTCTTTTAGTTTTAAAATCTTAGAGTTCCTGAGGCACCTGGGTGGCTCAGTTGGTTAGGCATCTGACTCTTGATTTTGGCTCAGGTCACGTTCTCAGGGTCATGAGATTGAGCCCCTTGTTGGGCTCCATGTTGGTTGTGGAACCTGCTTAAGATTCTCTTTCTCCCTCTTCCTCTGCCCTCTCCCACCACCACCTTCTTCTTCTTCACCACCACCTTCTTCCTCCTCCTCCTCCTCCTCCCCCTCGCCTTCCCCCTCCTCCTCTTCCTCCTCCTCCTTTGAGCCCCTTGTTGGGCTCCTTCTCCTTCTCCATTGAGACCCTTGTTGGGCTCCATGTTGGGTGTGGAACCTGCTTAAGATTCTCTTTCTCCCTCTTCCTCTGCCCTCCCCTATCACCACCTCCTCCTTCTTCTCTTCCTCCTCCTCCTCCTCCTCCTTCTTCTTCTTCAAGTAAAATCTCAGAGTTCCCATAAAAATTTTCAGTGTTTTTTTGTTTACTTAAAACACTGGGCTGGCTAAGAGATAGGGACTTGTATAGATACTTGGACAATATTTCCAGCTGTAGACAATTGTTTATTACTCTTTCTAGTACTACCTCAGACTGTATTACCAAGTCCAAGTTTTTCTTGCTAATAAAAGTAATTTCCTTCTACATAGGCTTATATTGAGCTTCTAATTTTTATTGTTATTGATTTCTATATGGAATAAAACTATCATAAAGTCAATCTACCCAATAATCCAAAATAAAACCATGGATTAGTAAAAGTTTTTTACTCCCATACCTACAAGTTTCCTCCATAGGTCAGTAATTGCTATATTAGTATATAATATACTATAGTGTAGATGTCTTATATTTCCGTTTAAGCTTATCTTTTCTAGGCTAAACCATGTAAATTCCCTCAACCATTACTCTTAAATATTATTTCCTAACCTCTCACCATCCACCAGTCCTCTCTGGATACCCCCTAAAATGAGATACCCAGAACACAATGCTCTAAACTGAGTGAGGTGAGGCCAAGAGCAGCAGGATCATTGCTTCCTCAGCAACACTAGACTTTTACTGAGGCAGCCTAGTTTGCCATTTTGGAGCAAATGTGTTATACTGTTGGTTCATCTTAAGCTTGTCTACTAAAAGTTCCAGGTTGCTTTCAAATGAATAGTCACCAAGTCAGATTCTTGTGCAAATGCTGTTTCGAACCTGCATTTATAGCACCTTAACGTTATCTTTCTTAAATTGCATCTTGTTACTTTCATTTCAACATTCTAGTCAATTATTTAAAAAAAATGTTTCATGTGAAATAGGTCAGATATTCCTAGAGATTATTTAACTGTAGAGATATTGTCATCCTGTGAATTTTTAGTGTAATTCTTGAGTTGGGAAACAAGCTTTTAGAAACATATGGAGGGAATACACCAAAGACTTACGAAAAGAGGACAATGTCATGCTCAATCATAAGCTAGACTGTGACATTGCACATTCACACAAATGCAGTTGCATGGACTCATAATGGATGGATCAGAAATGCATGTGCCAGTTGTGTAAGTCTGTAGGACTCAGAAATAAATGAAAAACATGAAGTTGTAGGATAAACATGCTCGTTTAGAGGACAATTCACCATAATGAAATTAGAATGGCAGAGAGTGATTTTAGTATATATGTCAAGACTTACAGCTGACAGAAGACATTAACTGAAAGTGTGTGTTCATTGTTGTCCTTGTTACCTTTTGGCAATTGTCTGTCATTATAGTCCATTTCTTTCCTCCAAATCTTGGAACTTTTGTTGGGCTCCTGACTGCTCTGGGCGTTTGTCTCAAATTATGTTGTTATAGATTCATTTTTCTCGTACTCTGATCCTTCAAGACTTTAACCAATACCATTTTTTCAGGGTCCTCCTCTCAGTCGACCACACCATTAGAAATCAATGTTATAAACTGATGTAATAATTAATAGCTCAATGTGCAAACTTTCTCAGGAATATCTGCCCTTTAGTTGTGTGCCCCTGGAGATATGGTGCTTAATAAAGAGCAATTCATTTCTAGTAGTGCAATTTCAGAGATGCAGCAGTCAGGAGTGTGGATAAAGGATATATTTTGGAAAAGAAAAACTTTCTTTATGCCTCTTGAATCCCATACCATAGATGTTCAATTACTTTCTCCATCTTTAAATCCAATTCAACCAAAGCTTAATTAAACGGAACTGGTTACGGTAATGCATTTAAAAATAAGGCCCGTTTTATTTTTCTGTAAAATCTGTTATAGGTGATTGGATAGCCTAGGTTCTCAAGAGCTGTCTAGTTATGCCTTTTCAGATGTGGTCTGACTACATTTGGAAAATACAGTTAATCTAAGGATGTAGTTAGCACATTTATGGCTGGTCAACTCCTTTGAATACACCAAAAAATGTACTGCCCTGGTCCGTGCCATCTGCATGTGGGGAAATACATTCAATTTCTACAAAACTTTTTTAAGAGACAGTTTAATCATGCCAAAAACTCAAAAGTCAGAAATTAATCCTATGACTTCTAGAAAAAGTATACCAGAGGACAATTTTCTGTAGAATTTACATTTATTTGCTTCCAAAATATTAATTTTAATTAATTAATTTTAGTTTTTCTGTGAAATTCCTTATTAATAAGAAGGGATTAGTTCCATGCAACTTATCTGTACTTTTAATCTAGGTGAGATCTCAAGATCTAGATATTCCCCACAAGACCTGTACTCCTACACTGCAGTCGCAACCATCCTCTATCAGCCAACAAGGACCCTGGTCCTACATAGAGCAGTATAATTTAAAGAGTGTTTGGAGACCACCTGTAGTAGGATCACTAATTTTACTTGTTTAAGCATCCTCCCTAAGTCTCAATCCTCACCCATTGAATCAAAATCTCTGTTGGTATTAGCCTTCTCAGGCAATTTGTATGCATGCTAAAGATCAGGCACTTGAAGTCTAGGTGACACTCCTGTTCATCTATGTGTCATCATTGTGCCAGATGATGAATACATAGGCTTAACAGGCAAACATGGCATCTCTAATGTATAGAGATTATTATAGTTGCCATAAATTCATCTAGCATGAAAAGCAAGGTCACCTGCATTTCTACATTGATTTCATCTTTTAAATGTTTTTTGATAAACACCATTTACTTTTTTAAAAAAGTGCATCAAAAGCCAGTATTTTTCAAAACAATTTGTGTGTTCTCTTAAGTAATGCAAGTATAGTAAGGGCATATTAAAGTAGTAAAGTGTTGTACTACATAGGTGCTGAAATGAAATACTCTGAGAAATAGAAGACAAATATTTTTTAAACTGAATTTGTGGTTAGAGCCATCATCAGTGATAAATAAGAATATATGGAAAAGTTGGTGACCAACATAATATAATAAAAAAAGTCCTTTAAAATATATTTTTTAACAATTTAATTTCCTATCAAATATTCCCTACTTATAAATACATGTAGTTTTAAATGGTAGTATTTAAAACAAATAAATGCTTTTGGTGTTTTAAGCAGATGTGCATGTTACTTTCTTGCTCAAACTAGGAGAAATACGAAAATAACCTCTTAAGAAATCTGTTCCACTTTTGGTACAATCAGCAGGAGAAAATTTTCAGTTTATCTCAAGTATGCCCTCCTTTCACCGTTGGGTATTATTGATTATCCAACCATGGCTTTATTCTTTCTTTTTTTTTTTTTTTTACTTTTGATACCCAGATATATGCTCCTTCCAATTTTCACTGTGCAGCTTAAAATGTGTTGGAGACTGCTTCAGAATGGAAATTATATTGTGTAGGGGAATATCAGGAAAACTCCGGAAGAGCTCAACCGGCTGTTATGCGCTTTCCTGTGTTTTTGACTTTTGTAAATACTCTTAAAGAGACATTCTAAAATTTTATTTTTTTTTGACTTTTTAGACTTTTAGAATTTATTTGAGAGACAATTTATTTGAGAGAGAGAGAAAAAGCAGTGGGGAGGGGCAGAAGGGAGAGAGATAGAGAGGGAGAAGCAGACTCCCTGCTGAGCAGGGAGCCCCATGGGAGCTCCATCCCAGGACCCAAAGATCATGACTGAAGCCAAAGCCAGACATTTAACTGACTGAGCCACCCAGGCACCCCATGAGATATTGCAAAATTTTAAATTGAATCTAGACTCTATTATAGCATTCCATTTTTGTTAAAAACATTTTATGGAGATTTTTTAAAAGTTATTATTCCAAATGCACTATATTTTAGAGCTGAATACATTTTATTTTCAGTTTCATTTTCTTATCCTATTTCACCCTGAGACATGAATCATTATTCAAACCCCCATAATATGTTTGATGATCATAACAGCACCTTTTGTGAAAGAAGCAAGAAGTGGAGAGTTATGTTTAGAAGTCGAAAGAAATAATGGAAAGAGAAAGCAGCTGGAAAGTGTCTAGTATGCCAAGTTGTATCTGCCAATTAAAATTACTTGAAAGGGTTAAGAAAGGTTAATATAAAATGCCATGCTATGAAGGTAACATATTTGAAGTAAAATTTCTAAAATTGTATTTCCATTCATTCAATAAATGTAGCATTTCTGCCATGGGCAAGCATTCAGATATCTATCTATCTGTCTATCTATCTATCTATCTATCTATCTATCTATCAGACACTCAAGGATTATGTTTTTTGGCTTTTTCCTCCTCAGGAAGTTAAGGTTCTAAAAGGAAAGAAGGCATAACTACACAAGGCAGGACAAAGGCAGGACAAAGCAAGTATTCTTTTTTTAAAGAGTAAGATATATTTTGGGAATTTCTGCAAAGGGTAAAATGAGGAGGATCAGGCACTTGAGCTTAGCTTTGAAAGATGAACAGGATGTTGACAGAAGAACGAAAGGTTGAAGGTCACTTTGCAGGCTGAATGAACCAAAGTTTTAGAGTTTTGAGAATCAGTGACAGTCTAGCTTTGTCAATGAGTGATAAGACTGAAGAAGGGTAGGTAATCATTCCCACACTGTGTTTGGTGCTATGTTAAGTGTATTACATATATCATCTAATCTACTTTATTCTTAAAAAATCAATAGGATTGCATCCATAGCACAGAGCAGGAAACTCAGAATTAGAATACTTAACTTGCTTACGAGTACAGGGTTGGGGAGCAGAGGAGTCTAGATTCAAAGCCATGTCTCAAAGCCATTATTGTTTTTTTTACTACATTATGGTGCTAAAATATAAATACTCTATAATACAAGGCAAGGATTTTGCATTTTGTTTCAGGAACAGTGGGTAATTATAAAAAACCTACAGAACATGTTGTTTCTTTAGGAAAGCAGAAAGTTCTTCATTGGACAGATTGGAATAGGAGAGAGTAGGGTAAGAGAAGAGAGTTAATTAATACTATAAAATTCCCAAAGTGGTAACAGTGGTGTTTGTAACAGAAATGGAGAAAAATGGGCAAAACTTCCCATAGATGGATTCTTAGAGAGTGGAAACTAGATATGGGAGATGAGAAATAAGAATTTTTTAAAAAGCATTTAAATTTAAAAGTTGAATGACTGGGAAAACTGTGATGCCATTAACTAAAACAGGAAAATCAAGAGGACTAAACTTGAAATTTGATAAAATAGGGGTGTCTGAGTGGCTCAGTGGGTTAAAGCCTCTGCCTTCAGCTCAGGTCATGATCTCAGGTCCTGGAATCGAGCCCCACATCGAGCCCTGCATGGAGCTCTCTGCTCAGCAGGGAGCCTACTTACCCCTCTCTCACCACCTGCTTCTCTGCCTACTTGTGACCTCTCTCCTCTCTGTCAAATAAATAAAAATCTTTAAAAAAAGAAATTTGATAAAATACAACTGCTATGTCAATTCTTAAAAATCTATAGCAATAGGTTCTTAAAGAATGAATGCATTGTCAAATTCCTTAAACAACAGAAACTTTTTCTATTTCCATTTCTCAAGAGGAGAGAAACCACACAATACAGACCTGGAAAATGGATTTATCAATTAAGTGGGATCTTCAGAGTATTTGAAGTAGTACCAAGGCACCAACAACAGATCTCCAATGAATTACTGATTTAATATTTAGAAAATAGAAGGTGAATGTTGAGGCTTTATTTATTCTATTATTTATTTATTTTTTAATTTTTAAAAAATTAAAAAAAATATTTTATTTGACAGAGAGAGATCACAAGTAGGCAGAGAGGCAGGCAGACAGAGAGAGGGAGAAGCAGGCTCCCTGCTGAGCAGAGAGCCCGATGTGGGGCTCTATCCCAGGACCCTGGGATCATGACCTGAGCCGAAGGCAGAGGCTTTAACCCACTGAGCCACCCAGGTGCCGCTTTTATTCTATTATTTAAAACCAAGAGGGTTCATAAATGTAGTATATTAAACCTACGAGTTTCTGTAGTCGTCAATTAAATGATATATTTTTGGAAAGGGTTTATAATAGTAAGAAATCAAACACAAAAAACCCTCTAACAATTAAAATAATCCAACTAATGTGTGCTAATGATAGCATCAAATGTATTAAACCTATTACTGATGTTATTTTTATTTGGGTAAGTAATACTTTCTGAAGTGATTTTTTTTATCCCGATATTTGCTTCCTTGCACAACTGTTTTTGAGGAAATCAAGTGAGGTAAAATATATAAAAATTCTCTAAAAACTTAGTGAAAGCTGCTGAGATACGGCTTTAGCTTGACAGGATGGACAGGTCAAGGTATTTATGCTTACTAACATAAACAAAAGGTTCCCTGATGAAAAAAGAACCAAAAAACCAAAAAATAGTATACTTAAATAGTCATAATCCACAAATAAGCTATTATTTGGCTTCGAGTCATCTTTAAAGGTCATTTAAACTCATAAACATGCTCTTTCAGTCTAGTTAACTTGTGTTTCTAATTAATTATCATTTAGAGGCTTCAATTTTATTTGGATTACTTCTCATCCAAGATTTTCTTGTTCCTTCTTTCTCAATTTAAGATTCAACATACTTCATGCATTTTAAGATAATATTCACTAGAAGAAACTCTTTAAGAATGCAATGACTAGAAATGGCTTTTTACCATTGCCAGGCTCTTGTCTTTATAGAAATCAGAGTGAACTTTATGTTCCCATATTTTCTGACTTTCATACTAAGTGAAAATGTAATACATCAGACAACAAAACTCAAAATCAACTTTATAATAATGTTTCATAATAACAATGGAATTAATTACAGTTGTGGATACTTTTGAAGTTTCTAAAATCTTGTCTTTTAGAAATTTATTCTATAAATTCAATGTGTAGGAAAAAAATCCTTGCAGATAAATTCCAAGGTTTTTTTTCCTGCACAAGTATTTTGTCAATTTTCTTACCAGGCTACCCAACATCTTGTATTGTAAGTCATCAATTATTTTAATTTTTACAATTGTTAATTAGTTTAAATTACTAATTCGTACGTTAACTAATTTTTATGGGGCTGTTTGAGAAATATTATCACTGATTGCAAAATATATTCACTGCTATCCAGATCAATAAGACAATTCCTGTGATTATCCTTATTTTCCGTTTTATTTTTAAAAGGCCACTCTTATGTAATTAATGCTGGACCATATCCTCTCCTTCTTTGGTGATGTGAATATAAACACTATAAAGAATCCTATGAGTTTCCTGGGACGTTCCAAAGTGCTCTCAGTTTTTTTCCAGGAGAGACACTGTGTGTGTGTGTGTGTGTGTGTGTGTGTGTGTGTGTGTGTATCTGTTTCTCCTACAATAAATACTGCAGGTGGCTTGCAGGGGTAAGCTGTCCTAGAGGAGAGACTGGCACACTGCACATGTCTCTGTGTCAGTGCTCTCAACCACGTGGGCCTGCAGCAAAATCAAAAGTTCTCTTCGAATTATAACGCCTATTATTAGTAAATACATTCAGTGCATTTTCTGAACCCCCTCACCCATGTCTTGAACATTCTTAGAGTGCTATTTTCTTTTCTTTTTTTGAGACAAAGAGTGAAAAGTGATTTAAAAAATGAACCAGCATTTCAGCATCATGGTAAATGCTTTTCCTTTCCTGATTAAGAAGCCAGAGTTTCCTCTATCTTTATCTTAATTAATATATCTTAAAGTCCTCTTGTTTTTTTACATCTTTTCTATTATTTTGCAAAGTTTGATCTTAAGTAAATTCGTAGAGTTTGAGGCATTATTATAACTAATATTTGTATAGTGTTGTACATTATTATTTTATGCTTTTAAAAAATGATCTTACACATTTTCAGGGGCCAAGGCCAGGCTGTGGCTCACAGTTCTTGAGGCTTCTAGGCAGTGTTGTGCTGGAGCTGGTTCATCTTGGCTCCCGAGAGCTAAGAGTATGTATCTTTTTCCAGCTCCACATATTTATTTCCTAAACCATGTTGGTAGCTTGATAAGGGTATGAAATTGGACATGTGGGAGTATTTACACCATGGAAATTGGCAAATACTACAAATCTTCTCTTCTGGAGAGTCAGTTGTTGAATATTTACCAGCACACCCACGGCACGTAGATGAAATTTCCACAGCTATCACCCTCCTCCCTTGGCACAACACCTCACCCCTGCCGGCTTTGTCTCTCTTCTACCAAGAACAGACTGCACATTTTGTTAGTGCTGTGGCAGCCTGCGCACAGAAAGTCAGACCAGAACATCCTGTATCACGGAAGAGGCAGGCCCTGGGCTCTGAGGAAAGGAACAAAAGTGGTATCTTTTCCCTGGTACCTACTCAAGTTATTTCTGAAGCTTCCAGGAAGGAAAAAAAAAGTCTGAAAAACTCAATGCCTTAGAACTTAATTATATCATGCATAATCACTGATCCACACACAGATAACAATACGCTGAGACACACATACAGTCATGCTTATGGGAGGTGAAGTTTTTTTTTAGTGGAATGAAATATATTTTACTTATTTCAGGTATGGTGTTTAAATATAATCTCTGAGTACTTCCAAGTCTGGAATGCATGTACTCAAATTAGCTCAAATTCTAAATCTATAATGCCAGGATACCTTTGTTTCCACTACTTATATTTTGACATTTCTTCACAGTCCAAGCAATCATTACCAAATATTCGAGGTGGGAGTAATAGTGAATTCCAAAAATGTTCTAGCGACAGCCAAGTCATAAAATATTTTAACCCACACACACTGTATTCATTATATTCTAAAAAAGTAGAACTCTTGATAGAAGTCATGATATATTAATGATTAAACAAATCTGAAATCCCCCTTGCACTTTTAAAAGCACTGTAAAAATCCCTCTTGCACTGTAGAGCTTCTCTGTCTTGGCATTATGATTTTTCTGCCCTGAGAAAAGAAATACTCTTAAGTCAAAGCTGTGTGGTCTTTGTATGTGAAGCAAATATCAAAGAAGAGAGTTGTTTGTTTTTCCTAATTTGTTTGGCTTTGTTCTTGGTTTTTCTTTCCTTTTTAAGGGACTACTACTCAAACCAAATTCTATGTCAAAATCCAGGGTTGATAGCTGTCATTCCTGTAGACCACAAAGGAGGGATGCTGTTTAATTCAGTGAGGACAGCCTTCCCCTGCACACACTGCTCTTCCCCCTTCTTCTGCCATTTTTTTAAAAGTCTATATCCTTCTAGTCTGTTTCTCCAAGACTCAAATATTGCCATTCAAGGCCATCTTGTCTTCAGAGGTCCTCCCTGACTGGAGTAGTGACACTGATCTTTTTCTCTTCCTTACAACTTTGCCCTTTAAAGCCTTCCTTGACATGTGGGCCACTTGTAGGTCTCTCTATTGCCCTCAGAACAATTCATTTCTCAAAGACAGAGACTTAGCAACTTGTTTTCTCTGCTCTTTACATATTCCACAGATTCACATAGAATGTTAGACACAGAGCATGTGCACAATCAAAACTTAAACTGATTCATTTTATTTAGATTTGAAAACAACAAAATAAGACATACTCCTTAGTCATTATGAAAGTTATAAAAAGAGCAGTGGCTTATTTGCCATCATGTCTGTTTTTCAGTGTAGACTTTAGCTGGTCTGAGAAACTGCATATTTCATGCCCTGGCACTTCACACTTAAAAGCTAGATGTCTTGTCTACACTCCATTTTAACTTGTTCATATGAGGTTGATCCTTCCAGATACACTGGCTAGAATAGTTTGTGTACTGTGTGTATCCAGATGGTATAGGTAAAAAAGTAAGGGCAATGCTTATTTTTTTTTTTAGAAAAAAATTTGTTACTTGATTAAAATATAAGAAACATTACAGAAAATTCAGTTGAATTTCCTTATGCTAATTATGCATTGATTTAATTTAAAATCAAATAGTTGAGAGCTTACTATCTATATATAGTTATTAGAACACCCTGATTTATGTACTAGATATAGCTTTGGAAAAGCAATTATTGCTCTTCTTGTACCTTAATCAAATATAAATCCACAAAAAAGATCCAATTATTTAAAATATCTTATTGAAAAGCCCTTCCAAAAAATGTATTTTGCAGGATGAATAATAAACCCTTAATAAATATGTCTACTAAATTTAGATGTTCTCAGATGAGGTTTCTTAATATTGGATTGTTCTGCAATCCTTTCTTTCCTCAGACTGGCTAAAGATACAGCCTTTATCCAGAAATATTTTTAATCTAGTCCCACAATCCTCTTTTCCAGCATGGGCAAATATAGCTTACAACTCTCTCATCATTCTATTTTAACTTTGTGTCTCTTGATTCCTTGTGCATGATCTACTCTCAGTGGCACAGAAGAGGAAAGCATAGGGAAGGAAAG
>JAPYYJ010002368.1:0-12927 GCA_028533885.1 Nasua narica | reverse complement strand
TTTTTTTTTAAAGATTTTTTTTTATTTCTTTATTTATTAGGAAAGAGAGTGAGAGAGAGCATGAGAAGGGAGAAGGTCAGAGTGAGAAGCGGACTCCCCATGGAGATGGGAGCCCGATGTGGGACTCGATCCCGGGACTCCGGGATCATGACCCGAGCCGAAGGCAGTCGCTCAACCAACTGCGCCACCCAGGCGCCCCTGCCAGCCATATATTAAATTATTGTATGCTTATTGGGTATGAGGCATTGTTCTCACCCGAGGATATTATTATTTTTAAGTTGATTCAACTTTCACTTCCAGGCAATTTTAGACTTATAAAGAAGCTGCCGAATAGTACAAATAATTACTATAAAAACATCCTTCACCTGGTTTCTCCAGATGTTATCCACAGGAGCTTATTAAAATCAGGAAATTAACATCAATCCAACAATATCTAATCCATAGACTTCATTCAGATCTCACCAGTTGTCCCACTAATGCCCTTTAACTGGTCCAGAATCCGGCCCAAGATCATATGTTGGTTTATTTGTTGTTACCTCCTTAGTCTCATTTATTCTAGAATCCTTTCTCAGTCTTCTGTTTCTTGCATGTCCTTGATACTTGTAAAGAGTACCAGCTAGTTAGTTTGCAGGATGTCCCTCAACTTGGGTTTTTCTAATATTTTATCATGACTGAATTAAGGTCTTGCATTTTTGGCAAGACTATCCCAAGAGTGAGTGATATGCCCTTCTCTGCACCTGATCAAGAGATCCACAATGTCAGTTTTGTCCCAATGTTGGTGTGACTTAGATCACTTGATTAAGGTGTTATCTCCCAGATTTCTCCACTATGAAGTTAGTGTTTCCTCCCTTTATCATTAGTAAATATCTTGTGGGGATTATGTCAGGTTTCTGTTTTTCATCACAGTTTCATCCATTAATTTTAATAGCCATTAATGATTCGTCTTCAATAGTTACTACTCTGGTGTTTGCCACGTGGTGATTTTTTAACTCTGTCATCCCTTCTATATCTATTGGTTAAGAGTCTACTACGATATGGAAGAACTCTTCCTCCCCCATTTATTTGTTGTATTTTTAATTTTATATCAATATGGTCTCGTGGATTTTTGTCTGAAAGCCTTTTCTGTCATCTATTTTGGTGCTCCAACTATTTCAATTTAGCCGGGGTGGGCCCTGTTTCTTTTTTATGTTTCCATCACTGTTCGAGCATTCCTGTTTTCTGGCACATGATGTTCCAGGCTCATCATGTACTTTCTCTGTGCCAGTCCTGGAATCAGCCATTTGTCCAAGGAGCCCGTGCACCTTGTAGTGGAGAATGGCATTTCAAAACCAAGATATTGTAGGCCCAGGATTTTAAATTGGATTGTCAGGGGACGACTCACTGAAGAGATGGCATCTAAGGGGGAAGTGGTGGGCCATCTGGGTGTCTGGAGGGAGAGAGCACACCTGGCAGAGGAAAGGACCATGCAAATGATGTAAGGTGAGACAAGACCTGTATGTTTGAGGAATAGCAAGGAGAGGTTAGAGTGGCCAGAACAGAGCGAGTGAGGGGGAGAGCAGTGAGAGGTGATAGAGAAGTGACCTGGTCAGGTTAGGGTCTCTCTGGTTGATAAAAGGATTAAATGGAATTAATCCTCCTGTTATGCCCAAGCTACAAAGGATGAAAGCAGGTATGCAGAGCTTAGAAGAGAACCTGTATACAACAAGTGCTCAGTAAATGTTAAACAGTGCTGTTGTTATACCCAGTGCACAGATGAGCAAACTGACATCCAAGGAGTATGCGTACACACACACACAGACACACACACACACACACAGAGCCAGCATTACCCAACTGAAGCCACTAGATCTAGCTGATTCCTTGGCCCTACTAAAAACGGCAGGCCCACGATGACACATTAGTTTACCTATTTTAGCCTAGTGACCAGGTAGCACCAGGTGGGAACACTTGCCAGGTGTGTTTTCCGAAAAGAGACAGGCATGGGGCTCAGGTGGGGTGGACAGGACAGGGCATAGCCAGCTCTGGGCTAACTGACTCTGTCTCTTCTCAAACCTGCAGGTGACTTCCAAATTTGAACTCTATACCTGCCTCAGCCCCCTGGTGACAAAGGCGGGTGCCATCTTGGTAGTGACCAAACTTCTGCGCTGGGTGAAGAAAGAGGAGGATCGACTCTTCATTCGTTACCCACCCAAGTACTCCACACCCCCAGCAGCCCCAGCTGCCTCTACAGACCAACCTTCCCATAATGGCTTGTTCACTGGACCTTGAGTGGCAGAGTTCTCAGATTGGGCCATGCTAAGAACCACCACCTTTGGCTTTTACCTTCTGTCTCCACCCTGGAAATGGGTCAGGAGGAGACAGAGGAAAGGCTGCTTCCCCAGCCCAGTCATGCTCCTCCATCTCTGGGGAAATCCTTAGGCTCCTCTGCCTTCCTCTCTCTCTGCCTCACCTCTTCTGCTTGGATGATATTCCTCTGTCAGGGGCTGTCTCCTCCAGTCCTGGGCACCACACCCTCTGTCCTGCATCAGGAGTCTGCCTCCTTGATGGGCTGTCAGCCCTGAGTGTCCAGGATTGGCCAGGGTCCCTTTGGGTAATCCATAGGGACTCTGGAATTGGGAATGCATGGCCAGCCTTTATGAAAGGCTTTAAGAAAGAAACAGTACATACAAGACCTAAAATCAGTTTCAACAAAGGACATTCCTTTGCCCTTCATGTACTTCATCTTCACCTGGTCAAAAGTGGCCCCCATCAACGTTGGCTGCTGCTGTTGGAGAAGGTCGCCTCCAGGGCAGAATACCAGACTTTGTGCGTGGGAGGTACACTCGGCTTCTATGGCTCATTGCACTCACCCGAGAAGTGCAGAAAACCTCGCATAGGCTGTTACGCGAGGATCTGTGAACGAAAGGGGACTCGAACTCTCGGGTACTACCGCACAGTTCATGTGTATTTGTCTCCGACTTCCAACCTGCACCACGCAGCAACCTAGAGAGGGAAAGGCCTCCCTCGAGTTCGAATGCGTGTGCACAGCACTCCCTTCTCACCGGACCAAGACCCAGTTTTGCCCTCGTTTTCCCTACACTGGAGTTGGTGGGCCTCGGAGTGCACGCATGCGCGCTAACTGTCGTCAGGGGCGCGGGTCCATGCTTCGCTAGAGCTGAAACCTTGTTGCTCCGCCCTGGTCAACTGACGGGCAGAGGCGCACTGCACGCATGCGCGCTGCAGAGCCTGTGGCCCTCCTGTAGGTTTTTGTTTGGTTGTTTGGTGTTTGTTTTTGGTGTTTTTTTTTTGACCAATCGTCATCCAAGGTGTACGCAAGCGCAAACCCCACTTTGGAAAATGGCGGGCAAGCTGGAGTCTTTGAAAATGGAGCCCCCGAAATTTGTAGAGGAAGCGGAGGAGACTGAAGGTAGGAAGGGCGAGCCAGCCTCTCCCTGGCCGCGGCAGGAGGGAGAGAGCCCTGTCCCATTACAGTGATGAAATATTAGTAGCGGTACTAAAAGTAAAAACTCAAGCTTTTTATAAAAACAAAAAACTGTTCACCAAAGGGGAAAAAAATAACGTGCATCTTCTCATCGTCTGGATTAACTCAGCTTTATCGGATACATTGGTTTAAGTGTTTCGAAGAAACAGTAGACTAAATATTTCAATATGTCTCTCTGCAAACAAAAAGCGGGGATGGGTGTCGTTTCAAAAATCACCCGACTCCTGCCACACCGAGGAAAAGCAACAGTAATTCCCCAGTATCATTTCACACCCAGCCTATATCACATTTCACACGGACTCTCAAGTCTGGATCGGGAGTGGCCTCTCCCTGGACCTCTTCTTCTCTCTGGGGCACTTTGTCGATAATGACACCTCCACACCCCAATGAGGCAGAAGGGATTGCCCTAGAGATCATTAGAAATTGAAGCGTAGCCCGAAGAAGGAAACCTCCAAAAATTCGGTGATCCGCCGCTATGTCGCTAGCATTTTCTTTTTAATTGTGGTCATTTTTGGAATGTACCAAAGTACAGCAAATAACGTGGTGAAGGCCCATGTACCCATCACTCTTGTTTTAACAGCTCTGGACTTTCTGCCCTCTGATCTCTCTTTGTCCCCTTTTGTACACACTCTTTAAACTACTGTATTAATAACATTTGGACTGCATCTTTCCAGATCTATCTATGCAGACATCAACAATACTTAGGATTGTTCACTTGTTTATTATTATTTCTCCAGCACCTAAAACAATGCCTGCTTGGCATATAGTAGGTGCTTAGTAATTTTTTTTTTTAATTGTATGAATAGTAACCTTAACTGAAAGAGCTCTCAGGTTAGGGCTAGGCATCAAGGGCCAGCTTTCAACAAAGGACATTCAGAAAGAAGACAGATGCAAATAGATCTGATATATTAAGCACTTACGATAGCACTTAAAATAGTAGCAACTGTGCTAAAACGTATTTTAGTTCCAAGCTTTCAAATTAGTCAAAATTGAAGTCATAATTAACTTCACCAGCAATGAAGAAAATTGAAAAGCATATAAGTTAGCATTTCTAGCCCGTTGAAAATGGCTTTTAAAAGAGGGATAAATCTAGTATTGATTACTATGGGGGGAAACAGGCTCTCTTGCCTCGCTCAGAAGTGATCAGTAAAGGCTTTGCTAGAATATTTTGCAGAATATTTTTAGCATCTAAAATGCTATTCCATATCTTCAGTCACCATTCTTGGTAATCATAGAATATGCAGATGTGTAGACCATGAAGGATCATCTGAGTGTTGTTGATGGAAGCAAAACACAAGGAGCAATCAGGGAAATGTCTAGATTTAGATATATCCATGCCTATTCTGGAATGCCTGAATGGTGGACCTTTTTTAAGCAATAGGAAAAAAATAATCTAAGATAATTAAAAATTAACTTTTAAAAAAGTAAGATCATGGTTTATTGACACAGAATGAGCTTCAAAGGTGATCGTACTTTTATGAGAGAAAAGCAAGTTGGGATTTAAAAAAAAAAATTAAAAAGAAGGACAGTGTCAGCTCAAGCCCTAGGTATGTTGCAGAGTATCTGAAGGCTAAAGGCCTAACTAATGACTCTCAACAAGGGACTTACATTTTTAGGGATATGCAAAGGTGGAGGCATTTGTGTGATTTTTTTTCTTTTTCTTTCAGGAAAATGTAGCGCTATATAATTCTAAAATAGAGAAAGGGGGAAATTTTGAATGGCGTCCAAGGATCATATATTAATATCGATCAATATTAACATCCCAGTTTTGATGGTTATACTGTGGTTACCTGGTAGAGTCCCCTTGTATATCAGAAATATACACTGGAATATTAAGGAATAATGGGCCATGATGCCAGCAATATATGATACAGAAATGCTCACAAATGAGAAATCTAATACAAAGGCAAATAGGAGCACTGTGGCCTTTTTCTACCACTTTTGTGTACGTCTGAAATTATTTCAAAATAAAATGTGAAAAGGGACTCATGCTGTACAGGCTGTTTTGTAATGCGGATTTCTCAGAAATTTTTATCAAGATGTTAGTCGGTTTATTTTAAGAGATTTACTGATCACTCGATGATTCGGACTGGAAATGAAGTGGAGAGGAAAAGTGCAGATAGAGCTTTTGCAGAAATGGTTACAAAAGCCTGCTGTAAAAGACATGGGGACGATTGAGAAATCACATTGGTCATTGAATGACATTACATGATGACCGTTAATCTTGTCAGTGTGATAACAGTATTGGAGTTATCTAGGAAAATGGCCTCAAGTAGCTGAGACTCTTAATGAAGTATCTGCGGATGAAATATAATAAAACGTACGGCTTGCTTGAAAATACCTCAGAATAGGAAAAACAGCTGAAGCAAATATGGATGAATAGTAATGATTGTCAGAGCTTAGCGACGTATAATCAGAGTTCATCATGGTGTCCTCTGTATTTTCATGGGTGTTTGGAAATTTTCATATGAAACACTACAAAGAAAATAACTACAAATACTTCCCTTGTTAATAAAGTAGCTTTAATTTTTTTTGTTTCATTTCCAAATGAAATGGAAGATTTTAAAAGTTTTTATTTATCTGGGGCGCCTGGGTGGTTCAGTGGGTTAAAGCCTCTACCTTTGGCTCAGGTTGTGATCTCAGGGTCCTGGGATCGAGCCCCGCATCAGGCTCTCTGCTCAGCACCTCTCTGCCTACTGTGATCTCTCTCTCTATGTCAAATAAATAAATAAAAAATTTTTTAAAGATTTTATTTATTTGACAGCACAAGGAGGGGGAGAAGGAGGCAAAGGCAGAGGGGTAAGCAGGCTCCCCACTGAGCACAAGGAGCCTGATGCGGGACTTCACCCCAGGACCCCGGGATCATGACCTGAGCTGATGGCGGACTCTTAACTGACAGCCACTCAGGCGTCCCTCATTTCCAAATATTTAGAGTATTGTAAAAATTAAAAGTCTCAAGAAAACCTAATAAGCTCAGGTTAAAAACCCCTGATTTACAACATGATTTTTTTAAAAAGATTTATTTTTTTTTTTTTTATTTGAGAGAGAGCTAGAGGGCCGGTGAGGGTAGGGGGAGAGGAAGAGGGAGAAAAAAGTCTCAGTCAGATTCTGCACTGAGTGTGCAACCCAACATGGGGCTCGATTTCATGACCCTGAGAGCATGATGGTCCAAGCCGAAACCGAGAGTTGGATGTTTAACTGACTGCACCACCCAGGTGTCCCTACAACATCATTTTTAACCTACAAAAGATTTCATGCTATGAATGTGCCATAATTAACTAAAATATCTTTAGGTTACTTCTGGTTTTTTTTTTTTTTAAAGATTTTATTTATTTATTAATTTATTAGAGAAAGAGAGAGAGCATGAGAAGGGAGAAGGTCAGAGTAAGAAGTAGACTCCCTGTGAAGCTGGGAGCCCGATGTGGGACTTGATCCCAGGTCCCTGGGACCATGACCTGAGCCGAAGGCAGTCGCCCAACCAACTGAGCCACCCAGGCGCCCGTTACTTCTGTTTTTTAAGATTAGAGGAACAACTTGCCCACCATCATTTATTCCCTTGAGATAAATTCCTAGGTATGAATTCCTGATGTAGAGGATTTGAGTAATTTTTGATATTTACTACGAAAAAAGGTTGAAACGTAATACTCATTTTGCCTAGCAGATTGGCAAAAATGAAGAAGTTGGAAAACATACTTGGCTGCTAAGAGTACAGGGAAGGAATCTTTTATGGGCCTGCTTGAAACAAGGAGAGCAATTTCATAAAACCAATCAAATTTAGTAATGTACATGCTCTTTGATCCTGCAAGTGGCCTCATAGGAATTTATCCAGTAAATATATTCCCATATATGCACAGAAAGTGTGCATAGGGATGTTTTTCTGGTTGAATTGTGTCCCTACCCAAAACTTCTGTCTATCAGAACCTAAAAATGTGGCCTTATTTGTAAATAGGGTCTTTGTAGGTATGACTAGTTAAGATGAAGTCATCCTGGAATAGGATAGGCCCAAATCCAATGACTGGTATCCTTATAAGAAAAGGGAAATTTGTGCATACAGGAGTACACAGAATGCCAGGTGAAGACAGACACACACAAAAGGAAGACCCATTTTGTGGTACTTTCTTACGGCAGCCCAAGAAAGCTAATACAGATTGGTCACTGTGGCCTTGTTTGTAACAGCAAAAGAAGGGAAACAACCTGAATATCTATTAGTAGGGGACTTCTCTTAAATTATTATCTGTCTGTTTAGTGGACCACCATGAAGCCACTAAAAAGAATAAAAACATCACTAGAGCATACAATGTCAAATGAAATATACAAGATGTAGAGCACCATTTATGACATAACAGCCCTTAAAAAGCAAGAGTGGACTTGTGCTTGTATGTGAATTGAAATATCTCCAACTGGACAACAAATAGCTTATAACACTAGTGATCTCTGTGAAGGGGAAGTGAGGAACGTAGGGTCTGAGGAGGAGGGACTTTGCAGTGTATGCTACTGTGGGTAAGCATCTTTTCCTTTACCTTGGGACTCTTATATGCGTTTTATGAGCTGCCTTTCATTTTCTCTTCCCAGTGTTCCTTAGAGAGGAGTGGGTCACTGGACTTTGACCTTTTATCATTGATTTCAAGAGTTTACGATGTTAATGTTTTTCCTGTGGGTTTTTTGTTATGATTTTAAAAGTAATACAGACTCACATTAAATACATGTATTAGTGTGTATGGTAAAAAGGGTCTTTGAATCAGGATCCAAATAAGGTCTTTTCCTTACAGTTGAATCATATATGTGCCAAGTCTCTTTTAATCAATAGAGCTTCCCCTCTCCCTCCTTTTTTTTCTTTGCAATTTATTTGTTGAAGAAACCAAATTGTCCTGTGGAGTTTTCCAGCATCTGCATCCCCATAGGGTCATTTAATATGTTTCTCTGCCCCTTTTATTTCTTCTGAGTTGGTATTTAGGTATAGAAGCCTGGTAAGATTCCTGGATTGTTTTGTTTGGGTTTGGTTTGGTTTGGTTTAGTTTTTGGCAAGAGTCCTTCATAAGTGATGTGTTCTTCCATATCTGGTTGTCTTTTTTTGATGTTAGCAATAACCATTCCCTACACCCATCAGTCCTTTAAGAATTTGCAAATTGTGACCTATAATGATTTTTTTAAAAATCCATATGCAATCTTTCTGCCCTGCTTCATACTGATTTTAAACAGGACCAGCAGCAAAAGTGCATCCCCTTCTCTCATCCTGAGTTTCATTACATTAAGGGGATGCCTGATGTGTCCTTTGACCTTTTGGGAGAAGCTGGCCATTACAAGTCCTGATTCATCTACCACACATCAGAAAGCTCAGGGGCAAGGGACAGGGTCTTGCAGGAGCCCTGCTCCGGCTGGAAACCCGCACCCCAGACTGTCCTCAGTTCTAGCTCAGGGCTTCCACAGAACTCACCGTGTCTTGCTTCCTCCCTTCCCAGATAGGCCTGGACCTTTCCTCCATCCTGTAATTCTGGTTTTAATCTCCACAGAGCAGACCAAGTCTTTGAAGATGACTGAAGACCTGCTGGCAATGGTGAAAAAGCTGCAGAAAGGTCATGCATCTCTTTGTGTCTGAGGCTCAGCCTGGGGCAGACAGATGTGGTTCGGAACTAGCCCCCTCAGCTCACAACCCTGGGAAGTTATCCCACTGCACATTCTCCCTCCTATACAATTTAATTCTTTGAACCTAAAGTACAGCTTCAAAATTCAAGAAGTGTAAGAGGATGGAAAACCCTAATCTCTTACACACACATACACACACACACACACCAGCCTTCCATGTCCCTGGCTCAAGGGCTAGCAGCAACAGTTTTTAAAATTCTAAGGTATTTTTCCAGAGATTAAAAAAAAAATACATTCCTGGCTGTGTATTCTTTGTCCTCCCTTTTTACATACAAATGGCAAATGGCGATGCAAATGACTGTACCTTGCTTCGCTTGTTGTGGGGGCCTAGGAGCCAGCCTACATCAGGGCTGGGGCAGAGTGCTGACTGGGTTTGAGGTTCAACCCCCAGCTCAGGCCATCTGCAACTAAAATACTATGCCCATTGGTCTGTTTGGTTTGTTCCAAAGAAAAGAGAACCTCTCCTTCCTCCAGCCTGGCACGCCCCTGCCTGCCATGGCCACCTGCATTGGAGCTGCTGCCTAGGTTAAAATTAGGTAGAGAAATTACAGGACTAGAAATGCAAAGTTACCATGATTGTCTCCAGTAAAATGAAGACCCTCAGGAATGTGTTGTCATAATCAGCACCTTGGAGAGCATTCTCTCTCCTAGAAGTCTCAGGAGGTGGGAGTTGGTAGTCTTGGAAAATCTTGTTTCCAAGGGCTTGAGTTTCTAAACTCCAGAACCCCAGAGTGTCAGGGGTTGGTAGGGAGACCCAGCAAGGGTTGGAAAGTTTTTGCCCCAACTCTTTGCTGCTGACCTTGAAGCCAAGAAGGGATAAGGAGGAAGTCTTCTCCATACAGAGCCCTGAAATTGGGACTGTGACAATTTAGAGAGAATTCTTTAAAGAGAGCGTGATCTCGCTGTCACTGGAAAATGTTAAAGCTGCCACCCACAAGATGAAAGCAGCGTTTTCCCCATTTCTCAAATGAGGCCAGTACCAGATGAGAAGTGACTGTTAAGCTTTTAACAGGGTGGGGCAGGTGGGAGATCTCCTCTGGCTCCCACCACACTCACAATTACATCTAGAATCCTCCACCATGTCCCAGGAGCCCTGTGTGATCTGGCAACTCCACTTTCCCCCATCTTGCCTCCTGGTACTTTCGACTCACTCACTAGACTCACATCAGCCACACCAGTCCCTTAGCTATTACCTTGGGCTTGTGCTCCCAAGGCAATGGCTCACTCCCACTGCTGGGGCTCACTCCCACTGCTGGAGCTTTGCACTTGTCCCTCCGCCTGGCGTGGTTCCCCCCGTCATATTCCCCAGCCCACACAAGTGCAGGGCTCCCTTGCCTCACTTTGGGTGGGGCCCTTCCTTATCAAGAAGCACCTTCTACCCTTTCACCCTTCAACCCCTTGCTTCACTTCCCGTCTGCAGCTGTTACTGCCGCCCACATTGATAGCAAATACCCTCATTCTGTGTCTTTCTGGCCCATGCATATTGCAAACCCTGCAAGGGCCTCTCACAGAGCCCAGCCAAAGCAGCCACTCTATAATGCGTTTTGATTGCTAGTATCAGAGACACTGTAGCAACACCGACCCATCTCATCTTCCTTAGATAGCTAAGCATCTGTCCTGTCTGGCTCAGTCTTTCTCTCATTCTGCAGAGGGAAGCCTGGAGCCACAGATTGAAGACCTGATTAACCGGATTAATGAGCTTCAGCAAGGTAAACCCCAGGACCTTGACTTCCTAGCTAGCCAGGAAGAACCTGAATTTTGAATGCCTCCACTTCCTCATCCACAAAATCCAGGCACCTCCAGGTTGCTGAAAGAGGAGTGTGCAGCATCGCAGTGTGCAAGAGAATAGCAAGGTTGGAGGCTGCACTCACACGGTGTCCTCTTCTTTGGCCCAGCAAAGAAGCAATCCAGTGAGGAACTGGGAGAAGCCCAAGCTCTCTGGGAGACCCTGCATAGGGAACTGGACTCCTGTAAGTAGGACCAAAAGAGGGACCCACGGATCTTATGAGCACTGCTGATGTTCTCTGCACACCTCAGGGTCTTTGCATGGGCTGTTCCCTCCACCTGCAGTGCTCTTATCTGTATAGTACCGATTGCCTTTTGCTAGCTCACCTTTCAACTCTCAGCCCGAACTTCATTCTAACAGATCTGCCTCGACGGCCCCATCTAGATATGGACACCACCTTCCCTCTGTCACTCCCACTCCCCTGCTTTAGTTGTTTCTTCACAGCCGTTATTTCCACTTGACGTAGTATATGTATTTCTAGTCATCTCTCCCATCGGTACAAACCCTGTGCGTTCTGCAGGCTCTTTACTCCTCTGGCACTTACGGGGAATGTGGACCCTGAGGGGAGAAACTGGATCAGGACGGTCCGCAGTGGGAGATGGGTGCGGGTGGCAAGAACACCCCTCCCGTGCCCTGGCACTGTGCCATACCTCCTGTAACTTTGACGTGTCTTCGTGTGAGCTTGCAATGCGGACACAGGATGTGGCCTCTGGAGGCTCTGAGTGTTACTGTGTTTTCCAGTGAATGGAGAGAGAGTGCACCTGGAGGAGGTCTTGAGCAAGAAGCAAGGTATTGGTCAGCGGCCCTGTCTTCATTGTTCTACCCCATTCTACCCACAAAAGCCCACGATTCCCCGAACAGCTAGAGGAACCCCACTGAAGCCTGAGTCAGGTGCTTCCCTCTCTGCTCGGACCTTTACCTTACCTGCCACTTGACTCAAAGGCCTCCAAGTGCCCTCCAATGTGTGATAGGTGGGACCCATTACCTCCCTCCAATCCTAACTCCCCAAGAGGTCACACAGGGCTCCCTTGGTTCCTCTCCCCACAGATGCACTGACAATCCTCCAGCTGCACTGCCAAAGGAAGGGACGTGGCGCTCGGAAGTAAGAGGTCCTGCTCAGCTCTTCCCCACCTTATTCCCCAACCTGAGGGAGGAAGGAACAAGATCGAGAGAAGATATACCTTGGAAACACACTCCTCGTTTTTCCTTTCTGTAAAGTAGTGTAGCTGGACAAGAGACTTCCCAACTCATCTTTGACAACAGACGGTGGTGTTGACATTAACTCACCTATTTGATCATTCATTGCTAGTTTCTTTATTAAATAAATTTCACCCACTGGTATTATCCTAATTCTTCTTATATTGGCTGTCCAGCTCTTCCACAATCCATTCATTTGTTTATTTATCTGCCCATTTAGGCCTCCGGTCACCCACTTACTCTCCTTTCCACCCACTCAGCCATTCATCCATTCATCCACACCTCTGTGCAATCCTTTTCCAGCAAGCCAGACAGCCATTATGTCTCTAGGTTTCCATCTAATCATCTTCCATCCGTCCAATCATCTGTTCACCCTCTCTCCATCCTTCCAGTCACCCATTCATCTAGCTGTTCATTTCTTCACCCTACCATCCATCCAGACATCTATCCATCCTTCCAGCACTCTTTCCTCTATTTCTCTGTCCAGCCTTCATCCTTCCACTCATCATTTCTCCAGCCGGCTGTCACCTCTTCAGCCATTCACCCATCTAGTGACTGTCCATCCATCCATCCATCCCTCCAACCTCAGACTCTTTCCCTAACTTTCTTGTGACCAGAGCTCTCACACCCCAGTGTAGCGTGATTTTAACTATGTGGGAAAACCTGATGATAAAGTGGGTGTAGGCTTAACCACACCACCCATACTGTCTGATGAGCAGTTTATGTTCATTTTTCTACCTAATCCTCACAATGACAATTATAGGGGTTAAGGGCTACTGTCACCCCTCCACCACTGTTACATTTCACATATAAGGAAATA
>JAPYYJ010002367.1:0-12929 GCA_028533885.1 Nasua narica | reverse complement strand
AGAGGCAGGCAGAGAGAGAGAGGGGGAAGCAGGCTCCCTGCTGAGCAGAGAGCCCGATGCGGGGCTCGATCCCAGAACCCTGAGACCATGAGCTGAGCTAAGGCAGAGTCTTAACCCACTGAGCCACTCAGGCCCCCCCCGATTTTCCTCTTCTTTACAAGGGAGCAAAGTCTGCTTTCTTTCTGTTGTTCTTATACTCAATCTAAATCCAAATTGTTCCAACCTGCAGAGATCCTATCAAAGCTGGTCCGTGACTAGAAGGACGTGAAATGAGAGACTATATCACAGAAGACGGCAGAGTGAGTAGTATCTGTGGAAAAGTATCCACATAGGACACGAGGTGGGGAGCCTCTGAGCAGAGGCTCCTGCAGACTTTCCAGAAGTTTCCACGTGCCACTAAGACAGAGGGAGAAGGGTTTTAAATGACAGGATGAAGTGCTCCACGGAGAGCTGCTTCTTGCCAGGTCCCCGCTGATTCCCACATTCAGGTTTCTGATACCGTGCTGCGGTGCCAGCGGTGGGCGGAGAAAAATCCTCGAACAAGTAACCGACCACCTACTTGTCTTACTTCAACAAGAGGCACAGACTTTGTGTTTAGACAGACCTGGAATCAAACATCGACTCGGCCACTTTCTAGATGTGTTAGATGTCGGTGGTTTGAGCTATGAAATCCAGTTCTGGCTAATTTAAGAGAAACCTTTTTTTAGATTTTATTTATTTGACAGAGTGAGAACATGAGTAGGAGGAAGAGCAGAAGGGGAGGGAGAAGCAGACTCCCCTTTGAGCAGGGAGCCCAACGTGGGTTCCGTCCCGGGACCCTGAGATCATGACCTGAACCGAAGGCAGACGCTTCACCGACTGAGTCCCCCAGGCGCCCCTTTTTGGAAAAACATACCAGGTAGCTCAGAGAATGAGAGCACCAGGCTGGGAGAACCAGCAGGAGCAAGGGTCGTAGAAACCAAAGCCGAGAGATGTGTTTCTGGGGCCCCCGCTTCTTATCAGTGGACAGTTTCCCCCCAGCGGTTGAGCCGGGCCCCTGGTTCTCCCCGTCTTGGTCTCCTTCCCTCGGCACTCTGGGAACGTCTCCCAGAGAGGGAATCTGTGCTGGGCGGCCAAAGAACACATCAAAACCCAACCCGGAAAATGTCCCCCACGATCTGGGAAGCCTCCCAAAATGCCTCCCGCTTCGACACATGGAGGGTGAAACCCACCTCAGAAGGATGCTGAGAAGATGACAGGGGCTAATGGATACTTAGCGCTCGGTCCGGGTTGCGAATGGGAAACTCCAGAATTACTTTTGGCCATGAATTGCAAAACTGTCGCAGAAATATTGTGATGGATTCATAAAAAATAAATACAAGACATGTACTTACTTCTAAGATGCTCTTGTTCATTGAATTGATCGTTGATGAAGATAACAGTTGTGGGGAAAAGTACAGCATTAGGTCGTCAAATGCATGCACTGACGTACTACAGGTTCGGGGGCTGCTATCTGTCCTTCACTAGAAAGAATTTCTTGAGCATCAGGGTCTATTCTGTCCGCTGCATTATCCCTAGTACTTAGGACAGGGTCTCCCACAAAATAGGTGTGCCCCGAACAATCAGATGGATGCCTGAACAGGTGGTTGAATGACAAAAGCAAAGAATAAGAAACACAAGACTGTCCTCAGAGGGGTGCATTTCAAATCAGCCCATAAAAGGAGTCAAACGGGGCGGAGGGGTAGCCTTCCCCTAAGGGGTCAGAACTTTTATTAAAAGCCATGTTATATGCCAGACTTGCAACCGACCGCCAACAACTTTAAGATATCTCATTTTTCAACTGAAGTGATGTCTCCAGGATTTTTACCCAGACCCGCTGGAGCTCGAAGCCTGTGCCCTTGGCCGGGGACCTCGGGGGCTGGCCCGCAGACCACTGGGCCCCCTAGCGCTCCTGTGGAATCCTGTTTACCCCACAGAACATGGCCAAGCAGGCAGCCCGGCTCTCGGACTGGTGATGCTCTTTCTCACTGCAAACAATGCACTTGTTCTTCTGGTTTTTATATTTCAACCCCTAATAATCTAGCTTTCATAAGGGATTAAATTTCTGCATTTCCGAAGAGTTTAGTCCCAACCTGGAAGAATGCCCCACAGTGGGGCCGGCTTCCGGCAATTAGCCCCCAGCTAGCCTCAGCCCCCTCCCAGGCTCCGTCCTTCCTTCAGACTCCTCTAGTAAATACAGCCCACCCTGAACGCCAGCCCTCTAAAAACTGATTTATTTAAGTTGTCATTCACATCATATTTTATAATTATATTACGATCTTTTGAATCATGGAAATTTTTGTTAAGATTAGAGAAAAATCTTATTATACCAGTAGATAAGGGGGAGGGAAGGAAAGAAAATAGACCTACATATACCATAGATGAGTTTTGTTAGAGAGATGGACGCAAATACTCTTTTGGTCTAGCCTTTGCCAGAATTCAAGTGAACTATTAAAGAAGTTTGTAGAGTTGCTTCCAGAAGTCTTTGACTACAAGACAGAGACGCGTGAGAAGGTGTTGAGTTACGTGGGGTTCCTTCTGTCGGCTTGGGTTCAGGGTGTATGTGGACAACTTCGAGGATTCTTTCATATTATATATAGGGATATATTTATACACATACTCGTAAAAATATATATACATAAACATAAATAAAAGCGTATATAAAACATAAAACATAGATATATTCGCTATATTCAATCTACGTTCATTTTTTCAATAAATTCATATTCAAGTTCATTCGTCTATATCCATTTATTTTATTTAATTCCTACTCAATTCATCTGTTGACCATCAGTTACTTTTTAGTGTTTGAGGCAGTTTTTAGGTGCTGGGAGCTCAGATCTCCTGTGATAAGACTGAGGCCCTGGAGTAAGATCTTAGATAAATAGGGACTGACTCTGTTAAAAAAAGTGCCTTCACCTTGGAAGTGGGTAGAATCCTTCTAAAAAAGCAATTATGCCATATAGACCAAGAGCTATACAAAGGGTTAGAGTATTTGGGTCATATTCTATCCCTAAGAGTTTTCACTAAGAAAGTCATTTAAAAGACTTGAAACAGAAATGTTTATTTTATGTTTAATCCTGGAGCAAAAACTTTGGAAGCCCCCTCAATGTCTGAAAATAGGCAAGTGGTTATAGAAGTTATGGCAACTCGGTATTATATAATTCAGTCATCAGAAATAAAATAGCAAAAAAAAAAAAAAGAAATAAAATAGCAATGCATAAAATATTAGAAGAACAATTTTAGCCAAAGGAACAAACTACAGAATTGGACAAATTTGGTGCTATGTTGGCTAAAGAAAAGCAAAAACATCAGGCAGAAAAGTTGGAAGGAAACCAACAGAGCTGAGAACAGTGGTGTGAAGGCGGTAAGACTTCAGGCTTAACTATTCTTGTAAGCTTTCCTTTAACACCACCCTACGTTTTTAAGAACAGGAAGTGGAATTTTGAACGACTGTATCAATGTGCCTGTAAGTTTAGTTCGCATCTAGGAAACGGAGAGCTGGACGATCGGCGCCGTGGCACGCTTTGCTTATCCTCACGTGCGCATGCAGTAGAAAACTCGTGTGCTCATTCTGTATGCGGGTCCCGGGCTTAGTGCTGGAGGTGCAGCCAGTAAACAGAAACTTGTTCCTGCCTGCCAGGGTCTGAGAGCCTCCAGGGAGAGACTCAAAGTATCCTACAGTGCAATTAGTGGGATAATAGGGGTCTTGAAAGGTCCAGATGAGAGCAGAAGAGGGAAAGCCTGTTTGCTCCTGGACTATTGAGAAAGGGAGAGGGGAAAAGAGGGGTCAGGGTGGGCTTTCCACAGGATGGGGTTTCGTCCCCATGACAGACCCCCAGCAGGGTGGGTCAGGGGAGTAGGAGGGAGGAGGTCCGAGCTGAGGGGACCATGGGCTGCAGAGATGTTAAAGAGCACCTACTCTAGGAAATCGAAGGTATTTTCACGCACGAGGTGATTTCGTGCATCAGGGGATGGGGCCGAAAAGGTGGGCAGAGACCTATCTGCTGGAGGACACCCCTCACCCACAGTTCCGAGGGTGAATGGCAGGTGCAGGCCGGGCATCTGATCCACGCTGGAGATCTGAGGGGCAGGACTGAGATGAGCTCCAGGGCTCAGAGCTAGACCGTGGTGGGCAAGACACAGAAGGCTGATGGTGAGCAGAGCAGCTCCCAATGAGTCTGTGGCAGCCACGGGAGCAGCCACGGGGTCAGCCATGGGGTCAGCCATGGGAGCAGCCACAGGAGCAGCCATGGGGTCAGCCATGGGAGCAGCCACGGGAGCAGCCATGGGGTCAGCCATGGGAGCAGCCACGGGAGCAGCCATGGGGTCAGCCATGGGAGCAGCCACGGGGTCAGCCATGGGAGCAGCCACGGGGTCAGCCACGGGAGCAGCCACGGGGTCAGTCATGGGGTCAGCCACAGGAGCAGGGTGGGGTCAGCCACAGGAGCAGCCATGGGGTCAGCCATGGGGTCAGCCACGGGAGCAGGGTGGGGGCAGCCATGGGGGGCAGCCATGGGAGCAGCCACGGGGGCAACAGGGACTTCTGAGGGCTTGCTGAGTGTATCTGAAGGTCTGGGAGAGGGGTGCACTGGGCACGGCACCATGGGCGTTAGCGGCGTGTGAAACCACTGGAGGGCTTCTGTCCCGGAACAGAAGGACTGGGTCTGCATTGACAGAGGGGCTGCCCTGGAAGGACAGAGGGAGCGAGGGTTGAGGTGAGGGGGTCACCGAGGAGGGGTGTGGGAAGCCTTGGCCAGGGGGCCACAGTGTGTGTGCCTTAGGTCACGAGCCACGAAGGACAAGTGTGTCTGTCTGAGCATTTGGTTTGTTGGTGTAACTCCCAGGCCGTGATGCCGCGATGGCCAACGTGATGGTCTGAGCTCGATTGGGAAGTGGGTTTCTAGCTGCCCGCGGAGGGGCCGGGCGTCCGGAGCCCGTCAGAGCACAAGCCACCTGCAAGTATGTGAGAGAGACTGAGAGCCACGGGGCTGGCCTGGGGCCGACACACACGGGGACCACACGGGGCACACGCGGAGACCACACGGGGCACACGCGGGGACCACACGGGGCACACACGGGGACCACACGGGGCACACATGGGGACCTGGGGCACACACGGGGACACAGGGCACACACGGGGCACACACAGGGTGCACACGGGGACACGATGCGCACACGGGGTGCACATGGGGACCACACGGGGCACACGCGGGGATGCGGGGTGCACACAGGGTGCACACGGGGCCCACACAGGGATATGGGGTGCACACGGGGACCACACGGGGACACGGGGCACACACAGGGACCACACGGGGTACACACGGGGACCACATGGGGCACACGCGGGGACCACACGGGGCACACGCGGGGACCACACGGGGCACACACGGGGATGCGGGGCGCACACAGGGTGCACACGGGGCCCACACAGGGATATGGGGTGCACACGGGGCACACACAGGGACCACACGGGGCACACACGGGGACCACACGGGGCACACACGGGGACACGGGTCACAGCTGGCTCGCCAGCACCATCCTGTGACGGTAGGCACGTCTTGATCCTATCACTCATGCCAACATCTACCCAAGTCAGGAACTTACCCTGGATTCCTACTTCCCCCCACCTCTGAGTTTCCTTGTTTGTGTACTTTTGAAAATTCCTTCCTTAAGTAATTTTTCCTGTATTTTACACTTCATTTTGAGATCATTTCAGGTTTACAGAAAAGTGGCAAAAATAGCACAAAGAGTTCGGTTGTTCACTTCCCCCAGATTCTCCCGATGTGAGCACACCGCGTACCCCCAGGGGAATGTCAGTATCAGGGAACCGACTCTGAGACCAAACGATCCTGTCGTCCAGTGGTCGTCGCCGCGCTTCTGCCCCAGGAAGAGAAAAAAATGAGATACGGAGATTCTGCAAGTGCCGTCACTTAAAAGTCTTCAGAGAGAGGATTCTAGTAGAATCGAGAAGTCACTGAATACGAAGACTTGTATTGTTAGAGAAGGAAAGTGGTGGATGAAGTATGATGTGAGTAGCAGTGATTGCAAAGATGCAGGGATAAATAAACCACGCGGCCGGAGGGCTCACGAGCCCCGACCTTCCGTCCAGTCCCACAGCGGTTACCCGTGGGCGTCGCGTTCACCCAGCTGCTCAGATAATTTCACGTTAATCTCTGCGAACAGAGCCCCAGGTGTCTCCACTCTGTAACCCCAGAGTTCTGTCAAGAAACGGTTTCTTAAGAACCACAGAGCGGTTAAAGAGAATCTCAGTTTTGTTTTAGAAGCCCTTTCCCTAATAATTTGGGACAAATTCAAAAGAAACAATTCCCTAGTTACGATGCACTTAGAGTTAACCAGAATCTAAATGGGGGTGACATTCCATTGGGGGACGGAATTGCTGGTCTCTTTGAGACGCAGGTGATGGTCTTGTAAGAAAACAGTAGTCCTGGGGCGCCCGGGGGGCTCAGTGGGTTAAAACCTCTGCTTTCGGCTCAGGTCATGATCTCAGGGTCCTGGGATCGAGCCCCGCATCGGGCTCTCTGCTCAGCAGGGAGCCTGCTTCCCCCTCGCTCTCTGCCTGCCTCTCTGCCTGCTCGTGATCTCTCTCTCTGTCAAATAAATAAATAAAATCTTAAAAAAAAAAAAAGAAAAGAAAACAGTAGTCCTGACAAGCTCTTTTTAGAGCACCTACTTTTTGGACCCTCTGTTTCCTTTTTGTTGTTTGTTTTTTTAATATTTTATTTATTTATTTGACAGAGAGAGAGCACAAGTAGGCAGAGAGGCAGGCAGAGAGAGAGGGGGAAGCAGGCTCCCTGCTGAGCAGAGCCCAGTGTGGGGCTCGATCCCAGGACCCTGAGATCATGACCTGAGCCGAAGGCAGAGGCTTTAACCCACTCAGCCCCCCAGGCGCCCCTGGACCCTCTGTCTCTGCGTGGTGACGGGAAGCTTCATTTAAGCTGCAGATTTCTCTATTTAGATATAAACGAGGTAAGGAGGCCCTGTGTGGTCTTGGGCAAGTTAGCCTTCCTAAGCTTTACTCTCTTCATTACGAAGCGAGGATAGGGAGACTTTCTACTTTGACTTGTAGCCACGGAAGGAGATAGTGTGTGTAGACGCTTGGCACCGTGCCTAGAGTACAGAAAGTGCTGGATCGTGTGTGTTACGATATAACATTACATATATTATATATTACACATCATTATGTATTATGTTCACATACAAGCTACAATTATAAGTTAATATCATGGATAATAATTACTATAATTGTAAGATATAATTTATCTGCAAAAGCCTCCCAATTTCACTCCCTTTTGACTCAGATCCCTTCAAACATGCTTAGAGCTGCTAAGAGATGCACGCCGAGTAATGAGCGGTTATAAGAATATTCTGCTTTCCTTCTCTCTTTTTTTCCTTCATTTTTCCTTCCCAATCTTTTAAACATATCCTAAATTTATCTTTTCTCCACCCCACCCGCCCACTCCAACAGTTAAGAAGCACTCTCTTTGCGGGCGCGGGGCTCACTTTTTTTCTTTCTTTTCCCTGCGTCCTCCCTACCGTCTGTGGAACACTGCTCATGAGGTCTCCGCGGCAGACGGTGGAAGAAGAGACAAGGGCAGGTGACGGGCACCCCAGGCCCTCATGCACTTGACAAAGGGCCGCCTGCCTGGCCCCAGCGATGTGCTGGGGACAGGACCCACCGCAGCTCAGGGGCTGGTCCAAGAGACGGTCTTACAAAAGGGCGCTCCTAAAGCAGGACTCGGGGCAGAGACGGGTGTCACGGCTGTGGGGTTTCTGCGGAGGGCAGGGAAGCCTTGCTAAGGGTGTTGGGATGGGGAGCAGGGAAGCGGCCGAAGGAGAGGACAGCGTGAGGGGGTCGGGCGGGCGCAAGCACGGGACCAGCCAGAGCTCCCCAGGCCGGAAGGGCGAGGGAGGGGCAGGACGCGGGGGGGGGGGGGAAGGGGGGGGAAGAGGCGGGCGGGCTGATCACGGGGCGTCTCGTGCACCCCACCCAGTGCTTGACCTTGGTCTCGGACATGAGGGATAAACACTGAGGGGTTCTGACCCTGCCCACGTTTTCAACTTTAACTGCTTTACTTTTCCTGTTTGTGTGTATCTCCTTTTGTTTCTAGTATCAAGAATAGAGTCTGGGCTCTGGTTGAAAGTGGAGCCCACGGGGAGGGGAAAGAAGCTTTGTGTGCGCTCGTGGCCTCCCACCTCCGGGTCTGGGTGCCTCACACCCGGCTGGGCTGCTCCCCCAGACCGAGGTCATGACTCCAGGGCCACTCTGCTCGCCCCCGCGCCGGCCGGAGACGGGCGCAGACCGCCTCTTAGGACATCGGGCTCTTCCCTGATGCTCGTCTTCTCCGGAGTCCATCTGAATGAATCGGTGCTGGTGGCAGGGAACCGAGCCTCTTTCCGGGGTATTTCATGCCTTCCTGCCCCGTCTGACCTCTTGAATGGCGAGGCCGCACGTGGGCTTCCCCCGCGACACGGGCTGACTACCGGGCACGCAGCCTTCCCGGAGCGACGCTCCGACGTTTGCTTCAGTCTTCTCCAGAGCCACTGTCTGCCGTCAGTTTTGTTGTTTCTCCCCACAAGGTTGTGGCTGCAGCTGTTACGTTTCCAGGACAAGGAGAGCAGCAGTTCCCAGGAGAAAAAGGCTTACGATTTGCCGTGCACGTGTTTTTCCCACGTCTTCGCCACACGTTTCCTATAAGGCAGCATTTCCACATAACTCTATGTCGACACATAGCTCCTTCGGTTTGGGTTGTTTATCGTATTTCTGTCCCCCAAACCAGACTCTAAGTTCACTGAAAGCAGAAATCACATCTCACTCACCTTCGATTTCCCACCCCATGAGGTGGATACAAACCGCGGGGAGAGGTTTAGTGAATATTCATTCTACCAATTTCGAGCAGCAGCGAAAACGTCAACTGGGAGCCAGCATCATGTTCAGAATTCAGAAATATTTAGTTTAATTTTTTTTTTTTTGGCCCCGGAGCACCCAGGGGCTTTTTTAAAGTGCTAATTTGCAGTTTGAAGCAGTTTAGGTGAAAAATATAAGCAGCGGCAGCAGAAGAGACGAAGCAGCACTTTTGCATGTTGTAATTAAACCCAGCACTTGCCTCATTCTAGCTGTTGAGGTATCTTCGTGCTCCTGGGTCTACGCAGTGTCACGGAATCGCAGGACGGAGACGGTCTCAGAAGGGCTCCCGGAGGCAGTTGAAACCTCTGCCAACGATTGCTGACCCTATGGTTTTCTTTTAAAATATCCAGGAAAGGAAGGACACGTAGAGGCAAAGTATTTTTTTTTAATAAGTAACATTTTTTTCTTTTTAAAAAGTTGCAGTGTAATGAACACTTGTATCAGCTTCAGGTGTGGCCACAGCGATGTGACAAGCACATGGCTCAGGGCTCACCACGATGACCGGGGTCACCCTGTCACTGTGCAACATTGTTCCAATGTCATTGACCACATTCCCTGCGCTGTCCGGGATTAAGGGGTACGAACTTCCAGGTACGGAGTCATGAACAAACACTGTCTTATTTGTCTTTTTGGGTCAGGGTTTAGCCATCCAGTACTTCCGTTCTCCTCGGTTCTTCCTTTTCTTGCTGCTCCTGGGGGTGCCCTGAAACCCTCTCTTTCTTTTTTGGAAGGGAACTTGAAGTCCCCCGCTTCTCTACGATACGGAACAGCTTCGCCACCAGTCCCTGTTTCTGGAGCACGTGCTGCAGGACGGGGCCGTTCTCAGCTTCGGTTAAGATGTTTGTTCCAGGACGCCTGGGGGGCTCAGCGGGTTGAGCGACGGCCTTCGGCTCAGGTCATGATCCTTGAGTTCCGGGATCGAGTCCCACATCAGGCTCGCAGCTCCACGGGGAGTCTGCTTCTTCCTCTGACCTTCTCTCCTCTCATGCTCTCTCTCACTTTCTCTCTCTCTCAAATAAATAAATAAAATCTTAGGAAAAAAAAAAAAAAGATGTTTGTTCCAGGACAAAGGCAGCGCTTTCCCAAACGGGGATTTGGGAGACTGGGATTTTTCTTCATCTCATTACCTTTCCGTGCACGCCTCTAAATAGAGGAGTGCGTTCCTTCACTCTGTCAGCATACGGCTTCCTTTCCAGAAATAGGGCACAAGCCTGCTTCCTCTCTCTTCGGTCCCTGCTCAGGTCACCACCCATCATTTGGCCGTGGAGCCGGAGCTGATGACAGGGTACTGAAAAAGGCCAGGCCAGTCCAGATTGTGGCGTTCAGGCTGCAAGTGCTGGTGACTCAGTTCCTGGGGTCTGCCGAACACCGGCATTTGCAAGGCAAACTGCTTTCCCATCACTGCTTTTAAGTCTTCGTTGCTTCCATCAGATTTCTAGGTTCTCCCGCTTACTCATTGTGTCATGTTCTCAGACTCAGTAGACGGGGGCTGTTCGTTTTTTTCCACTCTCCGAGGCCAAAGGATTCTGAAGGTCAACACAGTGTGAGTGCTGATTGTCTGACTGATTTTCTTTGGTCACATCAAGGTATATAGATTGTACCGACCCTCGTTATTTGGTCAGGGGCTTCCTGGCCTGTGGTCTTGAGAAGGACTTTTGATGAACATGATGGTACAAGTACCCATCGGTGTGCTAAGGGAGTCGGATGGGAGGGGAATCTTAGAGGTGGGAGTCAGGAAGGCTTCCTGGAGGAGGGGGCTATCTGCTGCTCTAAAGCTTGCTGAGGAGAAGGCCAGGTAGAGAGGACAGGAGGGTAGAGGAAGGGGGTTCCGGAAAACAGAACAGCAGGGGCAGAGGCCTGACGGTGGAAGAGAACAGCGCCTCGTTCAGGCAAACTCGTCGAAGTTGGGCATGACTTACTCATCAGACACAGGGCCGGGGAGGTGAGGGATGAGACGAATCGGGCAGACACTTCTGTCATGCTGGGCCTTGCCAGTCATGGTAAGAGGATGAGAGCGAAGGAGAACTACCCTAAGGTCTTAAGACAGCGAACGGCACGACTAATTGTGTGTTGGAGGGCTTGCTCTGCCTTGACGTGAGAAAGTAGAGGCAGTAGGGCTCCAGGAGCCGGATGCAGCAGTGACCCCACAGAGAAGCTGGGGCCTGAACTCAGGGGGAAAGTTAGATGAATCCGAAAAATGTCAATTAGGTAAAATGGACAAAGGGGACATAATATACTGCCACTCCCATCATGTTTGTACTTAAAATTATGCAACAAGACTTGACCCTACCCAGTGGACTTAGGGGCTGTAGCCAGGTCGTGGGGCAGCCACAGCAAGGAGTAGGAATTCCTCGGTTTCTTGGATTGACAGTTTGCTTTGGAACAGGCCTAGAAGTAGAGTGGCCAGCTTTCCGGCGCATGAGATCCCGGTCCTGCAGGTATTGTGGGACTGGACAGGCGTCCTGCAGGAGACGATGGGCAGACGCAGGTAATTCCCCATCTCAGCACTGACCAGAGCCCACCCAAACCACTGTGACTCCTTCTAGAGCCCACGCTTTAGGATCCTAAGTGGAACCTCCACAGAATCAGAAAGTGAGAGGCGCTTGAAACACATCATACAAAGAAAAGGTCAAGAAAGTTGACTTCTTAAGAAGAGAAGGGGGAGACACAGAATAGTCCTCCTCAGAAACCTGCAGTGTTCTTGAATGTGACCTGTGTGGCTTCCAAAGGCTGGCCTGGGATCGATGGTGGGACAGAAGTTCCCGGGGGATGGAGAACAGCTCACCCTGAGATCTGAGTCTGGAGTGGCCTACGAAATGGAGGCAGCGTGTGTCCTGCCCATGTGGATGTTCAGCAGGCCCGGCTAGGACCGCAGGAGTCCCTTGGCTCGTGACCGCATCACTCCACTCTGTCTCCACGGTTACGCTGACCTCTCCTCTGCATCACATAGTTGTCCACCTCTCTGAGGAGAATTGTGAGTGGATTTAGTGTTTGCACTAATAATACAGGATAAGGTCTCAAAACCCTGAATTTAGTTGCATCCACAAAGACGCCTTTTCTAAGTAAGGTAACATTTGTAGGTTTTAGGGATCAGGATGGGGATCTATCTCTGGGGGCCGTTCTTCAGTCGACCCCAAGTTTCAGGGTCATTAGCAGAAGTAAGGATCCACCAGCATTTTCTTTTATCATGTATCCTAGACAGTTGAACTCATGGTCTTCTTTCCCTTCTCCTCCCCCTTCACCACGTTACATTTGTTTGTTAGGGTTACCTTTACAAGTTATCTATAGATCAAAGGATATTGAATGGAAAATGGGATCAGGACATGAACCGGAGGACAATGGACATCACTGAGAGATCCTGGCCTCGGAATGAAAGCCATAGATAATAATAAGACTTTGGGTTGACTATTTTTTTCCCATGTTAGGACAAAGGGTGAGCATGTTTTCAGTTGGATTAGGGATGGTAAGTTCCATTATATTTAAAAAAAAATATTTTATTTATTTGACAGAGAGAGAGATCACAAGCAGGCAGAGAGGCAGGCAGAGAGAGAGTGGGAAGCAGGTTCCCCGCTGAGCAGAGAGCCCGATGCGGGGCTCGATCCCAGGACCCTGAGATCATGACCTGAGCTGAAGGTAGAGGCTTTAACCCACTGAGCCACTCAGGCACCCCAAGTTCCATTATCTTATGGGACCATTTGTTTTAGAAGTGTAGTATCGAAGAAGGGGGGATATTGGTGTAGAGCAGAGAAAAGAGCTGACATTTTCATCTTTTGTGATTGCCCGGTATCTGAACTGTTATCCTCTGTTTAGGAGATTCCCTATTTCTGAGGCCAGATCAGCCTCCAGGGTTGAAACTGAAAATGCCAAGCATTTGCTTGCAACCAGGGTGAGGTCAGTTTCTCCCTGCTATGATGGGGGGACTCAGGTGCTGCTCATTCACTCTGGGGCATCTGACACTTGTGGGTACGGCTACTTCCAGCCC
>JAPYYJ010002365.1:0-12934 GCA_028533885.1 Nasua narica | reverse complement strand
AATGGGGGGAAATTGGAGGGGGTGTTGAACCAGGAGAGACTGTGGACTCTGAGCAACAAACTGAGGGTTTTGGAGGGGAGGGGGTGGGGGGGGTTAGCCTGGTGGTGGGTATCGAGAGGGGCACGTACTGCATGGAGCACTGGGTGTGGTGCATGAACAATCAATCTTGTAACACTGAAAAATTAAAATAAATTTGGGGAAAAAAAAATAAAACACTCAAATAATACAAAGCTAAATGTGTCACTTAGAGGCACCATTAATTAAAACACTGACATGGATATTACTAAAGACATGAGCCATTACACCCCATGAAAGATCACAGTTGTGGGTAAGTCTGATAATGTGGCAATAGAGCAAATGCTACCTTCAACTCATCCATGAAAATTAAATATAAGTGGAGAAAATGGCAATACCTATATTTAGTACATCTTCCCAAAATAAACCTAAACCTGGAAGGGATGAATCTGTGTCACAAGTGATTATCTGCTTGCCAATATGATATTGGCATTCAGCCCTCATAGAATGGGGACAACACAATCCAGTCTGTCACCATCTTCACAGTCTTCATGTTCAACATCAAATCAGTAAGTTCTGAGGGGAAGAGTTAAATTTGTCTCTTCCCTCAGATACAACTACATACTTATCAAATCATTCTGAACCCTCAAGAAATCAATCAGAGATATGAGAATAATTAAGACTGCAAGGCCACCAGTAGAAAAGTCAACACCATCTGGAAGACAGGAGGATAGAGACTTGAATCTGGTGTGACAGAGCTGATAATAGGGTGGAGGGGAGGGAGTGTGCTTGAGGAAGATACCACAGAGTATTATAAACAGTGGTGTAGAAAATCAGAACTTTTTGAAGTCTGAATAAAGAAGACATGGTACATAGATGCAAAGGAATATTACTCAGCCACCAAAAATTGAAATCTTGTCATTTGCAATGATTTGGATGAAACTACAGGGTATAATGCTAAGGGAAATAAGTTAATCAGAGAAAAACATACTATATTATTTCTCTCATAAGCATAACCTAAGAAAAAAAGGCCAATGGACATAGGGGAAGGGAAGAAAAAGTAAAACAGGATGAATATTGAGAGGGAGGCAAAGCATAAGAGACTCAACAATAGTTGGGCGCCTGGGTGGCTCAGTTGATTAAGCAACTGCCTTCAGCTCAGGTCATGATCCCAGAGTCCCAAGATCGAGTCCCACATCGGGCTCCCAGCTCCATGGGGAGTCCGCTTCTCACTCTGACCTTCTCCCTTCTCATGGTATCTCTCACTCTCTCTCTTTCCAAATAAATAAATCTTTAAAAAAAAAGAGAGAGATTCAACAGTAGGGAACAAAGTGAGAATGGCTGGAGGAGAGGGGGGCTGGGACATGGGGTAACTGGTTGATGGGCATTAAGGAGGGCACTTGATGGAATGAGCACTAGGTATTAAATGAAACTGAAGCATCACTAAATTGTACCCCTGAAACTTAAAAAAAAAAAAAAAAGTAATGTATTCAAGAACCTTCCATAGTTGTTCCCAATCAGCCTACAGCAAGATCCCATAAATTACTTGTTGAAAGAGTGAGCTGCCAGATGGGGCTGTCTCTTCCCTGAGCAGATACACAGACTCTGGAGCTCATGGGAGAGAAGAAGAAGAGCAGCGAGTTACTCTCTTAAACCAGGGGATAGATGGGCTTCCCCGTGTGGAAGGTGAAGAGGAAAACTGCATGTGGCCCAGGACTGAACACCAATCAAAGGGGCACACAGCGAAAAGCTGGCAAAGAAGCTGAAACAGAAATGTGCAAAGAAGGGAACTAGAAATAAAATTAACACAGAAGTGAAGAGTGGGGTGTCTCCAAAAGACCAGTTGCCTTTGAACCCTAGACAGGCTGAATGAGGCTAATTGCCACTGGATTGCATTTGGGTTACCGTCACTGTCAGACAAACCCATTTTTGTAATATATATGTGTACATTCTGACTCATTTTTTGAAGCATAGTTGAGACACAAAATTTTTTTTAACATCGGGTGAATTTTATGATAATCGGATAACTTTTTACCTAATACTACAATGATCACAAGTGTAGCTACCATCCATCACCAGAGACACTATTACATTACCATTGACCATATTCCCTATGCTGTACCTTTCATCCCGGTGACTTATTCATCCTACAATGTGAAGTCTGTGTCTCCTACTCTCCTTCACCCATTTCTCCCATGCCCCTCACCCCCTGCTGAGAACCATCAGTTTGTTCTCTATATTTACATGTCTGATTCTGCTTTGTGTTTGGCTGTTTATTCATTTGTTTTGCTTTTCAGATTCCACATAGGAGTAAAATCCTATAGCATTTGTCTTTCTCTGTCTTACGTTTTTCACTTAAGTGTATGCCCTCTGGGTCCATCCGTGTTCCAAATGGCAAAATCGCGTCCTTTTTTATGGCTGAGTAAATTTCCATTGTGTATATATACCAATTTTTCTTTAGCCATTCACCTACTTGTTATATATATAATATGAATTATTGATTTTCAATTAAAAAACTCAAAAAGAAAAAAATATCACCTTATGCTCACATCTATGTACAGTGTGGACACTTCTGGAGGACTTGTATTAGAAAACACTGTTTCTTGGGGCAAGACAGCAACTGAGTTGGGACCTTGTTTAATCTGGTCCCTGAAATTTAGCTTGATATCTTATCAAACCATTCTGAACATACACAAATTCAACCTGAGATGTAAGAAAATTTATCCACAAGCAGAAACACAACAATTCTTTTTCAAGGTAGGAGTTGTGGAAACTTGAATCTTCTGGGGTAATATTTGAAGATAAACAGAAAGGTGAAGAACCCTCTCATAAGCTGGCCAGTAGAAAGTAATATAACACATGAGCAAAAAAAAGAAATCGAGACCCTTGAAAATCTACTCTAGTTAGAGGCACCCCCTTCTTTAAAGGGCTCAGGGGACAAGTAGGACAGAACTCTAGGAGGATCATTGTGGTGTTGGGATACCAGGAGATTCAGAAAGAGTGGTGAAGCCCAAACTGATAGAGTGCACAAGCAGTGGAGAAGGGAGACTGGTTATGGTCAGTGAGCCCAGAGGGGACTTTCAGCTCCAGACACCATAAACCATGAGCCAAGCTGGTAGGGAGACTGCCCTCTGCCTGACACCCTGAAAAGGACTAGAAGTTGTGAGCTGTCTAACAACCTAGGGGAGATATAGAACTGCTTGTGCCTATAAGAGGGACAACTCTCAGGCAGTGTAGCCCACGGGAGATGCCGGTGGACCCCCCATTGTAATCTAGGAGTTGCAGAGGTGGGGTGCATGTGTGAGCCCAAGGCGCTAGCAATTGGAAAGCCACAAATCTCAGAGAGGCTTATAGTTCCCCATAACCCCCCAGTGGTCACGGATTGACCTGGAGAATTTAAAGCAAATGGTGGGGGCGGACTATGCTGTTGGTGCTCTGGGCCAGAGATTTCTGCACTGCCATGTCCCCTCTGACTCTCTAAAGATAAGTAAGAAGATGCCAGGGAAAAACAGCTGAGCAGCCAACCAGTTCACATTAAGCCCATCCCCCAAAAAGGGGTTGGGCAAATCCACCCAGACAAAGACACCTGAGAAACAAAGCAGCAGTCCCCTCTCCAAAAGACAGACTTTAAGAACAGGCAAATGATAAGCTTATATCCCACAAAACTGTAATACTCCAACTCCAGGGGAAAATAATAAAGGGAATTCCAGGTATTCCCTCATGGTCATTTATACTCAGGCTATAATTTTACATTTATTTGCAGTTTCTTTTCTCATTCTTTCTATCTTTTTATTAACCCTGTTCCCATTTCAAATTAATTCACGTTTCCTTACCTATATTTTTAAGTCTCTTCTTAACGTTTCTTTTCTATTTTAATTTTATTTTTTTAGTGTTTCAAGACTGATTGTTTATGCACCACACTAAATGCCCCATGCAATAGGTGCACTCTTTAATACCACCAACAGGCTCACCCATCCCCCACCCACATCCCTCCAAAACCCTGAGCTTGTTTATCAGAGTATGCAGTCTCTCATGCTTCATTTCACATCTGATTTACCCCAATTCATTTTTCCTATCCTTCTCCTAATGTCCTCCATGTATTCCTTATGGTCCACAAGTTAAGTGCAACCATATAATAACTGACTTTCTCTGCCTGACTTATTTCACTCAGCATAATCTCCTCCAGCCCCATCCATGTTGATACAAAAGTTGGATATTCATCCTTTCTGATGGCTGAGTAATTTGCCTTTGTATATATGGACCATATCTTTTTTATCCATTTGTATGTTGAATGGCATCTTCACTCTTTCCACAGCTTGGGAATTGTGGCCATTGCTGCTATGAACATTGGGGTACATATGGCCCTTCTCTTCACTACATCTGCATCTCTGGGGTAAATACCCAGTAGTGCAATTGCAGGGCCATAAGGTAGCTCTATTTTTAATTTCTTCAGGAATCTCCATACTGCGTTCCAAAGTGGCGACACCAACTTGCATTCACACCAATGGTGTAAGAGCAATCCCCTTTCTCCACATCCTCTCCAACACTTGTTTCCTGTCCTGTGGATTTTGGCACTTCAAACTGGTGTATGGTGGTGTGGTAATGTGGTTTTGATTTGAATTTCCCTGATGGGTAATGATGATGACCAATTTTTCGTGTGTCTGTTAATCATTTGTATGTTTTCTTTGGAGAAGTGTCTGTTCATGTCTTCTGCCCGTTTCTAACATAATTATCTATTTTTGGGGGTATTGAGTTTGAGGAATTATTTATAGATCTTGGATATCCGTCCTTTGCCTATAGTGTCATTTTGAAATATCTTCTCCCATTCCGTGTGTTGCCTAATTGTTTTGCTAAGAAACAATTGTCTGTTCATGTCTTCTGCCCATTTTTAACATAAGTATCTATTTTTTGGAGTGTTGAGTTTGAGGAGTTATTAATAGATCTTGGATATCAGTCCATTGCCTATAGTGTCATTTTGGAATATCTTCTCCTATTCCGTGTGTTGCCTAATTGTTTTGCTGAATATTTCCTTTGCTGTGCAGAAGCTTTTTATCTTGAAGAAGTCCCAAAAGTTCAATTTTGCTTTTGGTTCCTTTATCTTTGAAGATATGTCCTGTAAGAAGTTCCTAAAGCCAATGAAGAAGTTACTGCCTATGCTCTCCTCTAGGATTTTAATAGATTCCTGTGTCACGTTGAGGTCTTTCATCCATTTCACATTTATCTTTGGGTATGTTGTAAGAGAATGGTCAATTTCATTCTTTTACATACAGCTGTCCAATTTTCCAGCACCATTTATTGAAGAGAATGTCTGTATTCCACCTGATATTTTTTTCCTTCTTTTTGGAAGGTGATTTTGCCATAGAGTTGCAGGTCCATATCTGGGCTTTCTACTCTGTTCCACTGGTAAATGTGTCTGTTTTTGTGCCAGTAGCACGCTGTCTTGGTGATCACTGCTTTCTAGTAAAGCTTGAAACCAGGTAATGTGATGCCTCCAGCTTTGTTTGGTCAATGGTATTGTAAGAGTGTCTCTGGTGATGGATGGTAGCTACACTTGTGATCATTGTAGTATTAGGTAAAAAGTTATCCAATCATTATAAAATTCATCTGATGTTAACAAAATATTGTGTGTCAACTATGCTTCAAAAAAATGAGTCAGAAAGTATACATATATAACAGAAATGGGTTTGTCTGAGAGTGACGGTAACCCAAAGGCAATCCAGCGGCAATTAGCCTCAATCAGCCTGTCTAGGGTCCAAAGGTAACTGGTCTTTTGGAGACACCCCACTCTTCACTTCTGTGATGATTTTATTTCTAGTTCCCTTCTTTGCAAATTTCTGTTTCAGCTGAATGCTGAGAATGGTCAATTTCATTCTTTTACATACAGCTGTCCAATTTTCCAGCACCATTTATTGAAAAGACTGTCTGTATTCCACCTGATATTTTTTCCTTCTTTTTGGAAGATGATTTTGCCATAGAGTTGCAGGTCCATATCTGGGCTCTCTACTCTGTTCCACTGGTCAATGTGTCTGTTTTTGTGCCATTATCAGGCAGTCTTCGTGTTCACTGCTTTCTTATAAAGCTTGAAACCACGTAATGTGATGCCTCCAGCTTTGTTTTTCTTTTTCAACATTTCCTTAGCAAAGACCTTAGGGTCTTTTCTGGTTCCATACAAATTTTGGGACTGTTTGTTCCAGCATGTTGAAAAATGCTGGTTGAGTTTTGATCCGGGTGCCATTGAAAGTATAGATTGCTCTGGGCAGTATAGATATTTTCATAATACTTATTGGAAAATCTATGACCATGGAATGCTTTGCAACCTTTTTGTGTCTTCTTCAATTTTTTTTTTTTTTTTTTATGAGTACTCTGTAGTTCCTCGAGTATAGATGCTTTACCTCTTTGGTTAGGTTTATTCCTAGGTATCTTATGGTTCCTGGTGCTACAGTAAATGGAATTGATTCTCTAATTTCCCTTTACATATTTCCATTGTTTGTGTGTAAGAAAGCAACTAATTTCTGTGCATTGACTCTGTATCCTGCCACTTTACCGAATTGCTGTATGAGTTCTAGTAGTTTGGGCATGGCGTCTTTTGGGTTTTCCATACAACATAACATGTTATCTGCAAAGAGAGAGATTTTGACTTCTTTTTTGGCAATTTGAATACCTTTTAATTCTTTTTGTTGTCTGTTGTAACTAGGACTTCTAGTAATATGTTGAACAACAGTGGTGAGATTGGGCATCCTTGTCATTTTCCTGATCTCAAAGGGCAGGCTGTCAGCTTTTCCCCATTGAGAATGATATTTGCTGTGGGTTTTCATAGATAGGCTTGATGATGTTGAGGAATGTTCCTTCTATCCCTATACTTTGAAGAGTTTTAATCAGGAACAGATGCTGAATTTTGTCAAATGCTTTTTCTACATCAGTTGAGAAGATCATGTGGTTCTTCTCTCTTCTCTTATTGATTTGTTCTAGCACATGGATTGATTTGTGAATGTTGAACCATCCTTGCATCCCAGAGATAAGTCCCACCTGTTCATTGTGGCTAATGTTTTTAATGCACCGTTGGATCCTATTAGCTAGGATCCTGCTGAGAATATTGGTATCCATGTTCATCAGACATATTGGTCTGAAATTCTACTTTTTGATATCATCTTTGCCTGGTTTGGGGATCAGGGTAATGCTGGCTACATAGAAAGGGTCTGGAAGTTTTTCTTATGTTTCTATTTTTTGAAACAGCTTCCAGATAATAGGTATTATTTATTATTTCAATGTTTGGTAGAATTCCTCAGGGAATCCCTCGGGACCTGGGGTGGTGTGTGTCCTTTCTGCCCCTACGACATGAACAATTGTTCCATTCCTCAGATTAGGGAATTTTTCATGCAGAATTTGTCCAACTATATATTCTAGTCTTCTCTCTTTCTCCACCACCTCAGGGATCCCAATAGTTCTGACATTGGAACCTTTCATGGCATCCTTTATTTTCCTAAATCTGTTTCCATGGCTTCTAAACTGTTTATTCTGGGCCTCCTCCTTATCCTTCTTTTCTATCAGTTTGTCTTCTAGATCACTAATTCTACCTTCTGCCTTGATTACATTAGATGTTAGAGTATTTAGATTAGATTGGATCTCATTGGTAGCATTCTTTTAGTGCTACCAGTTCAGCCTTTACTTCTATCCTCGGAGTTTCTGTGTTGTCATTAATGGTCTTCTCCAGCCGAGCTATTGCCTGGATAATTGTTACCCTCAATTCCATTTCTGATGTATTTTTTTTAAGATTTTATTTATTTATTTGACAGAGAGAAAGAGAGGTCACAAGTAGGCAAAGAGGCAGGCAGAGAGAGAGAGGAGGAAGCAGGCTCCCTGCTGAGCAGAGAGCCCGATGTGGGGCTCGATCCCAGGACCTTGAGATCATGACACTAGCAGAAGGCAGAGGCTTTACCACACTGAGCCACCCAGGCACCCTGTCTGATGTATTGTTTATGTCCCTATCGAATAGTTCTGTGGCAGAGGTCACAGTCTCTGATTTTTTCCTCTGTTGGGTGTTCCTCCTCCTAGTCATTTTGGTAAGAAATGGTAGTGGAGATGTATAGCTGAATATATCAACGACTGTCCAGTCAAGGTGCACATTGGAAAGTTTCAGATCAATCAGGAGTTACCACAAAAAAAGGAAGAAGAAAGAGAGAAAAAGAAAAAGAAAATAACCCAGCCAAAATGAGCTTCAAAACTAATGGTTATAAAGTACATAAACAAAAATGAACAAAAAGACTGAAAAATGTAAAAGAAAAAAAAAAGAAAAGAAAACCCAACCAAAATGAACCCCAAGAAGATGATTTATATATTGTACCAGAACAAAGACAAATGCACAGAAATACTGACAGAGGAATGAAGGTGGTTATAAACCCTTGATGTGGGTGAGCAAGGTGATCTCAGTTCTTCCTGGGTGTAAATTCTTATCTTTGTCAAAGGACTTAACATTCCAGAGATACAAGAAAATTAAAACTGGTTTATACATAGGGGTAGTATTAAATAGGGAAAAGGATTACCTTGAAGCTTATATCTATATCTATATGAAGAAAAAGAACAAGAAACACAGGTATATTTATGAAAAAAGTTCAACTTAAAAAAGTTATTATGAAAAAACAAAAGAAAAAAGTTATTATGTAATATGTTGTATCAAACATCTAGTTTGAGTAGATGAGTAGGTTAAAAAATAAATGGTGAAGAATCGTGAAATTAAATTAAAAAAAAAAAGTTGTTTCTATGAAATATACAGGTTTTGGGGCAATACTGGGAACTTAATATATTGTTTTCCCCTGATGTTAGGGTTTTACAGTTTTATGGGGACCTTGTGGTTATTGTCATCTTGTTCTTTTGCCTTCTCTTCTCGGGGCGAGGCCTGTCCCATTGTTTTCCAGTCAATCTTGCTTGGGCTGAGGCACCCTGTCCCCTATCAAGGGGCTGGGTTCCGTGGAACCCAGTTTTTTCAGGCTTTTGTTCTCTGGAGGTATTTGTTCTTTGGGGGCTTTTTGCAGATTTAGGTAGGGTTAGTGGAAAGTAAACTGTCTGCACCCAGACCTCTGCCTCAGAGAGAAAGCTCAATCTGCTCCACTCTAGATGGTCCAGAACACAAGGACTCCCCCTCTACAAACTCTGCTGAACACTGCAACACCCCACAGGTGTTGCATATCCCCAGCCACTGTCTTAGTGGTTACCCAAGGCCCCCACTTGTCCCTGCACCCCCGTGCCACTAAAACCAGGAGCGATATTGGTCCAGGCAAGCCTGAACCTAGTGTCTACATTGCTGGGACTGCTCTCTGGAGTCCACACCCACATATCAGCAGTAGCACAGGTCATGGAAGATGGAGGACCAGGGACCTCGGGCAGGAATCTGTGCCAGGTTCTTTCAGGTGTGGGCAGGTGTGTGTGTATCCCCTCTGACGGTGCTATCAGTGGAAAGCCACAGACTCAGCGTCCACCAACAGGAGCACCTGCTTGGGCTCTCTCAGACATGAGTGGGTGCTGGCTGTGACAACCCTGCGACCATGGGCTTAGTCATGCCTTTGGCCATCCAATTTCACTAAGTGCCCCTTAAGACCTTTTGTTCTTTTTGAGTCCTTTTAACCAGTCTCCCAGTTAATGCTGGTCCTCAAGCTTGGGGCACTTTCATATTGGCTATTACTTTCCAATGGGTCACTTCTGGTGGCTCCCTTCCCCTTCTGATATCCCCTCCAATATCAGTCCATGTGTCCTCACTCCACCACACCTCTCCCCTGATGATCTCCTGCCCCTGAAGAGATACAGAAGTGTATATTCTTACATCTCAGGCTGATTTCATGGGTGTTCAGAGTGTTCTTGTAGATATTTAGCTCAATTCAGAGAACCAGTTGAAACAGGGTCTCCTACTTCTCTGCCATCTTGCCCCTTCCTCCTTAACTTTTATTTTCTTTTTGACATATATGTATTATAGATTTATGCCCTATACCAGTCTATTTTTCACTCTATACAATTTTATCCTACTGTATATATAACTTCTGACCTCTGCAGTTTTGGGATACAGTGTCTTCTAACACCAAAATCAAGCAGGAACAGGGAGATCACCCTGCTGTTTCCACCCTGACAGATTATAATCTCTCTCCTTGCTCCCCTCTTTTTTTCCCCTCATTCCTTAGTTCTTTCTTTTTATTGTCTTGGGTCATCTTGGCTTTGATAGTGTATCTGTGGTATCTTTTGGCCACTTCACATGTTTTCATAGGTGCACTTTGCTTGGGGTGTGGTTGACATTTTAGATTCTGTATATTCCCCCAATCATCCCTCCATAGAATGACTGAGGGGAAGAACACCCAACCAAGGAAGGAACCAAAGACAGTGGTCCCTGCCGTAGATCTAATGGATATGGATATGAGCAAGATGTCAGAGATACACTTCAGGGGAGCAATCATGAAGTCAATAGCTAGGCTTGAGAAAAACATTAGAGACAACATAAAATCTCCAAGGGCAGTAATGAGATCTAATCAAGCTGACATTAAAAATGCTGTGAATGAGATGCAGTCTAAACTGGAAACTCAAACAGCCAGGGTAAAAGAGGAAGAAGAATGAATTAATGAGCTAGAAGATAAGCTGATAGAAAGAACAACGGAAGCTGAGGAGGATAGGGACAAATAACTAGAAGCTCATGAGAACAGACTCAGAGAGAACAATGATGTCATAAAATGGTTCAAAGTCAGAAATATTGAGATCCCTTGGTGAAGAAGAAATACTAGAAGATATGTTTGAGCAAATAATATCAGAGAACTTCCCTAATATGGGGAAGGAAACAATCACGGTTCCTCATGACATGTTCCTCATGTCAATGAGGCAGAGAGGACCCCTCCAAAGATCAATAAACATGGACCAACATCCTGGCATATAATAGTGAAACTTGAAAATCTTAGAGGCAAAGAAGCTATCTTGATAGCTGCTAGGGGGAAGAGATTTATTATGTACAGTAGGAAGACCATCATAATAACATCAGGCCTGTCTACAGATACCTGTAGCCAGAAAGGGCTGGCAAGGCATCTTCTTTCAAATTAAGAAGAACATGCAGCCAAAAATACGCTATCCAGCAAAGCTATCATTCAGAATGGATGGAGAGAAAAGGAGCTTCCAGGACTTGTAGAAACTGAAAGAATATGTGACCACCAATCCAGGTCTGCAAGAAATATTAAGGGGAATTTTATGAAAGAAGAAAGACCCCAAGAGTAATATATACCAGAAATTTACAGAGATAATCTAGAGAAATAGGGACTTCACAGGCAACATGGTGACAAGAAAATCATATCTTTCAATAGTTACTGAAAATGTGAACAGGCTACATGCTCCCATAAAATATCATAGTGTTTCTGATTTGAATAAAAAGAGAGGGCCCATTTATATGCTGTATACAAGACACATTTTGAACCTAATGACACCTCCAGATTGAATGAGAGGGGATGGAGAACTATTCCTCATTCCAAAGGACCTCAAAAGAAAGCTGGAGTAGCAATTTTCATATCAGTCAAGTTAGATTTTAAACCAAAGACTGTAGTAAGAAGTGTATCATACTTCAAGGGTATATCCAACAACAAAATCTATCAACTGTAAATATTTATGCCCCCAACATGAAATAAGCCAAGTACATAAGCCAACTATTAAACAAAATAAAAAATCATTTTAATAATAATACATTCATAGACAGAGATGTCAACACCCCATTCATAGGAATAGATTATCTAAGTAAAAGATTTTTCAAAAAGAAAAAAGAACTTTGAATGACACCCTGGAACAGAAGGTCTTCAAAGATATAAACAGAATATTCGATCCTAAAACCACAGAATGCCATTGTTATCTATGGCAAACATAATATTCTTCAAAAGAGATCACATACTGGTTGATCACATCTTTGTAATAAACCTTGAAATGAGGCAATGTGATGCCCCCAGCTTTGTTTTCTTTTTCAACATTTCATTGGTGATTCTGGGTCTTTCCTGGTTCCATACAAGTTTTAGGATTGCTTGTTCCAGCACATTAAAACACGTGAGTGGTGTTTCAATCAGATGACATTGAAAGTATAGATTGTTCTGGTAAGCACAGACATTTTAACATTGTTTATCCTTATGATCCAAGAGCATAGAATGTTTTTTCTAACTTTCTGTGTCTTCTTCAATTTCTTTCATGAGTGTTAGGTAGTTCCTCAAATACAGATACTTTACTTCTTTAGTTAGGTTTATTCCAAGGTATTACAAACTGTGATCACTAAGACAGCATGGTAGTGGAATGAAAACAGACACATAGGTCAATGGAACAGTGTAGAGAACCCAGATATGGACCCTCAGCTCTATGGTCACATAATCTTCAACGAGCAGGAAAACATATCCAGTGGAAAAAAAGACAGTCTCTTCAATAAATGTTGCTGGGAAAACTGGACAGCAATGCACAAAAGAATGAAATTTGACCATTCTCTTTCACCATACACAAAGATAAACTCAAAATAGGTGAAAGACCTCAATGTGAGACAGGAATCCGTCAAATTCCTAGGGGAGAACATAGGCAGTAACCACTTCGACATCAGCCAAGTCAGCATCTCTTAAGACACATCTCCAAGGCCAAGGGAAACAAAAGTGAAAATGAACTTTTAGGACTTCATCAAGATAAAAAGCTTCTGCACAGCAAAGGAAACAGTCAAAAAACAAAGAAGCAATCTAGGGAATGGTAGAAGATATTCTCAAATGACACTGCAGACAAAGGGCTGATACACAAGATCTATAAAGAACTTCTCAAACTCCACACCGAAAAATACATAATCAAGTCAGAAAATGGGCAGGAGACATGAACAGATACCTCTCTAATGAAGACATACAAATGGTTAACAGATACACGAAAACTAAACAGAATCAAATCAAAACAT
>JAPYYJ010002364.1:0-12938 GCA_028533885.1 Nasua narica | reverse complement strand
GGTTCCATCTGGCTCCAAACCTGCGTTTTCGGTGTCCCAGGGTTACTGTAGGTCCAGTTGCAGAGTAGGAAGTGGAAAATAAGGGTTTCTTCTTTGATATTTCTTTTGTAGGTAGATGAGCAATCATCCCAGACGAGACTGGACTTCAGAAAGGGGACTCGCCCCCAACACAGCCGCGTACCCAGGGCAGAGAGGGGAGGGCAGGTGGGAGTTCTTCTTCCACACCCTGGTGCTCTGCTATAGGACAAAAATACTCTTTTTGGAAACAGTCTTTTTGTACGTCTCTACTGTAGAACAAACCACCCTTTAGCAAAAACCAAAATAGTAATTTTCTGTGGAGTGGATAATCACTCACTCCAGTGAACTAAAACAACATATCGTGGTTAGAGCTGGGGTAATGCGAAACATCTTTTGCTTTGTCCCTCTCTGTAGATAAAAGTATTCACGTGTGTGTGTTGTATACACTGTGTGTGCGTGCTTCCCACTCCACCGAACTTACACAAGTAAGAGCCACTCCTAGTCTGGCCGCCTGCCCGCTGCTGCTCTGAACGCCTTTCAAAGGCGAGAGCAGAGCCAAACACAACCTCAGTGTCTGTCTCTATCATTTGCAATCTCCAGTTTCAAAAATCCACATCCTGGAAAACTTCTGAACAGTGTGGCAATGACCAGGCACGGGTGAGGGTGACGGTGGGGGGGGCGGGGTAGGGAAGAGGCAGTGAGATTGCGCTCCGCCCAGACGCCCCTCCCAGCTCTCTGCACATTTTAATAGAGGTCAATTCAGCAGATGTTTACTGAATGCTTATACCTGCCAGACCCCAGAGATGCAAAACTAATACAACTTCATCTTCAGCTTCAAAGACTCACGGTGACGGAGTCAACAGACGTGTCAGAATAAACACCCTGACACAGATCGGGAAGATTAAAAGAAAGTAAAAAAAAAAAAAAAAAAAAAAGCCTTCAAATACCAAAAGGATCATCTTAAGGAAGAAATCTAGGGGGATGCTAGGATATACAGGGAGCAGTCAGACTGTCCCATTACACCCCAGCTCCATTATGGAATTCCTGCATCTGCAAAATGGAGGTAATGTCCATTTCTGTACTCTGAAGTTGTTGCCAGGATTAGAAAAGACGATGCATAGCAAAGACTTATTGCAGCGCTCAGCATGGAGCAGGTACTCAATAAACTGCAGTAAAATAAAAGGTCAGTTAAAAAGTAAACAAAGTGAGTTCTCGGTAACTGGAAGCATGAAAGCAGACAGTCGCATAGGCAGCGTTGCGGAGGGACCCACGGATCAGATGGGGGCTTGGTCACTTGATGGTCTCGATGGTCTCGAAGGAACCGTCCTTCCCTGAGTACTATCCCTTAGGGAATACTCCTTAAGCATCATAGGCTGTGTGTGCGGATCCAAGGTGAGGAAGGGGGCATGAGCGGAAGACAGAGGGGAAGAGTGACACAACAAAAAGGCAGCATATGATAAGTATTCCTTAGGCAGTACAATAAATAAATTCGTTAATGCATCAGTGATGATAGAATTGAAGAGATGGAGGCAATCCAGGTGAAATATTTTGGGACAGGTGAGCCCTCTGACATCATTCCTTTCAGAGATATTTTATTTTATATGGGCAAGTGTTTGTATAGACTTCTTATGCATTTTGGACTCTTCTGAGCACTCTACAAATATTCACCAAGTTAATTCTCGTAATTACAACCTGAGGCCTGCCTGACTATTCTTCTCCCCGCTGCACAGATGAGGAGAGGTTGAGGGACATGCCCACGATCGCACAACTGGTAGGCGAGGAGCCAGCCTTCAAGCCCGGGCCATCGAGCTCTGGAACCTGCATCCTGCACCTGTGCTTGCCGACCATAGTGGACCGGGCCTCGTGCTAGAGACAGGGGCACAGTAGTGCACCCCAGTCCTGATCTTCCGGGACCTTACATTCCACTGCAGGGAGACCGCAGCAAACAAGCAAGCCAATAACCACGGAGTGCCGTGTGACTGTGCTACGAAGATGAATAAAGCGGGATAAGGGGCCAATGAGAATGGGTTGAAGGGCTTACTTTTAAAACAGCCGTTGAGACCTCTCTGAAAAGCTGAGACCCAAATGGGGTGAAGGAGAAAGGTACAGAAAGTGTACCCCAGGCAGGACGGGCAGGAAGTGCAAAGTCCCCGGGGTCAGCAGCATGTGTCATGTTTAAGGAAGAACAGTGTGGTTGGAGTGGATATGAGAGGGTGAGGGGCAGGAAGACATGGAAGAGGTAGCCAGGGGCTAAATCTTCATGGAAATACTTTGGCTTTTGTTTCAAGAGTGATGGGCAGGCAGCCAATGACGGGTTTTGAGTAAGGCCGTGATATGCTGTGGTATCTACCTAGGTTGCTGGGTGGAGAACAGGCATCAGAGAACCAGGAGGGGACACAGGGCACCAGTTAGGGGTGACCAAGCCCAGAAATGATGGCGGCTTGTGTAGTAGTAGCAGGAGAGGCAGGAAGCACAGTCAGATTTGAGATACATTTTGAAGATACTCTTCACAGGAGGTGATGTCCAAATATTCATTTGCTTCTTTATTTATTGTCCACGTCTGGTAGTAGAAAATGACCTCGAAGAGGGCCAGAACTTTGTGTTTTGTTTGGTCTGACTTTTCTTCTTCTCATTTAATATGCCTTTCCTAAAATAGTGCCTGCTGTATCACCAGGATTCAATATATATTTGTTAGGTATTTGTTTAATGAATAATACATTGAATATGAGGTGTGAGGAAGAAAGAGGTGTCAAAGTGACTCCATCTCGGGCTGGATCTGCCCATAGCCTGATTCATTATGAGATCAGCTTTAATCCTATGCCCTGAAGACAGAGACGAATACATATATGTGTTCATCTATAAATCACAGGACATGACCTTGGGAGGTCATCTAATGCAGCCCTGTGCCCTCGAATGAGTATAAATTGTCATGATCCTTTTGACTTACGAGACATAACTGAGACCCAGAAAGCCAAAGTGACTTGCCTAATAAAAATTAAACATAACGATGATAATAGATATGTTTATCTTGCATTTACTGTGTGTTAGGTCCATTGTGAACGGCTTTACAGTTACTCACGGTAACTACAGTCACAGTTACAGATGTAGGGACTGCTGTTATCCCCATTTTACAGATGAGGAAAAGGCGACACTATGCGGGTGAAGCAGCGAGCCCAAAGCCATACAACAAGGAAACAGTGGAGCCAGGACTCAAGTCCAGGTTTCGTTTTCAGTTAAAGCAACAACTCTCTGCATTTTCCCAGAGTCACAACTCCTCCTTACTGTAACAACCAGCTTTGGTCCCCCATCCTCTTGGGTGAGATAGGTAAGAGCAACATAAGGGGTCACGCATAACCGGCTTCTGCAGAGGCCTCCACTGGCTTCATTGTTCTCGTGTCCTTTTGGGCTTAGCTCCTATTAAACCGAGGAGATGGAAACACAGTCAATGTACTGCTTTTCCCTGTCCTTGCTTTTAATCTCCCACAAATAGATCACTTTTAATGAAACATACAGCAGCTTGAACATGTGATGCTATATCTTATTAGAACAGACTGCAAAGACCGATGGAATTGATTCCATTGTCTATTCAAAAGATTCAAAAGCTATTGTAGCTTATCTTCCTTTTATGTCCGAATCTGTTATAAATGGCCTGGAAGGTAGATGACATTTCCATATACACCCTTGGTCACTGGTTATGATTAGTTACCTTTTCAATGTTCCTATGCATTCTTTAAAAGATTTATTTATTTCTTTGAGGCAGGAGGGGCAACGGGGGAGGGCGAAGTGGGGGGCAGGGCAGAGGGAGAGAATCTTCAAGCAAACTGCCCACTGAGAACGGAGCCTGAATGGGCTCTATCCCTTCACCCAAGAGATCACGACCTGAGCCAAAACCAAGATCTGGACACTTAACTGTACGAGCCACCCAGATGCTCCAGTGTTCCCATGCATTTAATGACTTACCGATTAAGACCATTTTTCAGTCTCTAGTACTTATGACATTTTAAAAATTTATTTATTTGAGAGACAGAGAGAGAGAAAGTGAGTGAGAGGGCACGAGTGGAGGGGGCAGAGGGAGAGGGAGAAGTAGACTCCCTGCTGAGCAGGGAGCTCAATGCAGGGCTCGATCCCAGGACCCTGAGATCATGACCTGAGCCGAAGGCAGACACTTAACTGAGTCACCCAGGCATCCCTATGAGATGTTTTATGTATAACCAATGGCTAACACTGAACCACTACTCAGAAAAGTTATGGCATAGGTTGAAAAATAAAAACTTGAAGCATCTAATGATGCATTAAATTTGTGAAGGCCAACAATTTGTATTTTCCTCCACTTATGAGAACATGTTTTTTTTCAGATCAGTATTAAACGGGTTTTAGAAATGATTGAACACTTCTGGAGGCACCTGGGTGGCCCAGTCAGTTAAGCATCTGACTCTGGATTTTGGCTCAGGTCCTGATCTCAGGGTCGTAGGATTGAGCCCTGTGTCAGGCTCTAGGCTGGGCTTGGAGTCTGCTTAACTTTCTCTCCCTCTTCCTCTGCCTCTCCCACGCTTGCTCTCTCTCTCTCTTGCACCCACGTGTTCAAAAGAACAAAAAACAAACACGAGAAATGATTGAACACTTCTGAATACTAGAACATGTGGCATAATCGCAGAATAAAATTTCATATATATATTCATATATATATGTATATATATATATGAAGAAGTCCAGGTATAGAATTTTAACACATGATTAATTATGGACCTATTGTTTCTACCAAGTACTAGACAGAGTTATAAAACATGTCAAGAGTAACCTGCATATACAAAACCAGGACAGAGACTTTCCCATTTTCTAACCGAGAACTCAAAAGAGCCGATGTCACTTAGCCTCTATCAAGTCCTGACGGCTCTTTGGTGCTCTGCTGCCTCATTTGAGGAAGAAACGTAATTAGGCCACGGGGACTTAAAAATACAACATTAATAGCTAGCATTTTGGGGTGCTTATCTATGCTAAGTACTGTTCTAAGCACTTTAAACGTATTAACTCAATCCCCACAACAACTTGGTGAAGGAGATAGTATTATTGTCATTGTGCAGACGGGGACAACATGCAACGTGAGACAGAGTGAATTATACAAGATGCTGTGACAAGCGAATGGCCGAGCAGGGATTCGAAGGCAGGCAGTCCGGCCCCAACATCCAGGTTCTTAACCACTGCTCTCTGGCATCTCTCAACCATAATTTGAATGACATCATTTTTTTCCAGCTCTTAGCAGGTGCCAAGTAGTATTCTGTGACTTGGCAGTGTCACGGAATACTGTGTCACAGTATACTTCAACCCCAGTGTCACAGAAGTGTCACAGAATACTTCAACCCCAGTGAAGTTGGGGTTGCTGTTGCCATTAGAGGTGAGGAGTCTAGAACTTTTAAAAGGCTGAGATTTATTTTATTACCTGTCCCTGCTTTCTTTCTTCTCCCCATTTAGCTGTTGGCGTTAGGAGGCAGAAACAGGAAGGATGCTGAAGACACAGAATCTCAAGACTGGAGGGGAAGTAAACAATAACAAAGCACGACCCCTGATATGAGCCTTCTCTGCTCTCTCTAGCTGGGCTTGAACCTCCACTAACAAGGTTATTAATTCTAGACCTTTCTCTCGGGGTGGAGAAGTTGAATTCCGTTTCAGATTTTAAAAAGGAAAGCCTTTTCTCATTTTAAAGAAGTTGAAGTAAAGCAAGATGAAGCTGTTATTTAAAAGGAATCCATGGGGATGTGGGGCCGCCAGTCGGTTGGATGTCAGACCTCAACTTGGGTTGTGATCGAAAGGTCCTGGGATTGAACCCCACCTCCAGCTCTCTGCTCAGCGGGGAGGCTGCTTCCCCCTTTGCCTCTGCCTGCTGCTCCCTCTGCTTGTGCTCTTTCTCTCTCTCCAAAAAATAAATAAAATCTTTAAAAAACTAATAAAATAAAAGAAATCCTTGGGGAAAAGTAAAAAACCTGTGAGAGTTCAAGACTAATCTTTTTTTTCTTTTTTTATATACATATAAAGATATTTATTTGAGAGAGTGGAGAGCACAGGGCATGGGCAAGTGTTGAGGATGGTGAGACAAAGAGAAAGGGAGGGGCAGACAAGACTAATCTTATCTTAACCTTGAGACCCCTGTCAAGGGCATATAGGGTTTTACAGTCAGGCTGGAAATGGCATATGTTACTTCTGTTCACATCCCATTGGCCAGAGGCTAGTCACATGGTCCAACCTAATTGCAGGGAAGGCTGGGAAATGAAGTCTTCCTATATGACTAGGAAAAGGAAAATAAAGCAGGCTTTGAGAAATGTAAAGGTTATCTCTGCCCAATTACAATGACTTCTACAATTTACCCTTAGATTTTCATTTAATATTTAAGGAAGTAATTATGAAAATGAACCAGGTGAAAATGAACTGTATATCTTGCATTGATCACTATTTCTAACATATTGTAGGAGAGCACTAAATGTTTGTAGAATTAATGAATGAATTAACCTCACAAATTTGGACATGAAAGTTCATCAACCTATAAGTCTAGGACTTGGAATACAAACATAAATTCTCCTTGAGCTGGCTCTGCACCAACTTCCATTTCTTCCCCCAGAACTTCTATGATCTAAAAGGTTACTTTAGAGAAATGGAGAAATTAATTCTAGAACATAAGACCAAGGGTTTGGTCTTGGCTTTGACATTTTCTAGGTATGTGGTCTTTAGCAAAACCTTTAACCTTAATGGACTTCAGTTTCCTCATCTACAAATGGTGGGGGGTGGAGTACCTGGGTGGCCCAGTTGGCTAAGCATCTGACTCTTGATTTTGGCTCAGGTCATGAGATCAAGCCCCATGTCAGGCTCCATGCTTAGCACTTAGTGTGGAGCCTGCTTAAGATTCCTCTCTCCCTCTCCCTCTCCTCCTCCCCACCCCACTCAGTGTCTGTCTGTCTGTCTCTAAAAACAAAAATAAACAAATGGTAGGAGGAGATATATGGACAGGTGCCTATCCAGTAGTGTTTTCACTTCTTCTTGGATAACAGAACCCCAGCTATTGGGAGGTGTCAGCTGCTTACCTTCAGAGGATTAATTGTGATTGATGTAAGCCAACAATGGCAATTTGGTTCTGGACGCTAATTAGTCTAAAGGTAAGTAAGCTTGTAATCAGGTTATGGCCAATGAGATTCAGGGGAAAACTGTTAGAGGATTTTGGGAAAAGTTTTTCATCTTTGATAAAAGTGGAAGCTCCACAAGAAAGAAGACTCTTTTGGTCCTATCCATTTCTTTATCCTTGGGTTGCTAAAAACTAAGATTGCAATACTTGGAGCCACTGCAGCTTGCCTAGCACCTTGAGAGGAGAACTTGCAAATGCACTGAAGATCCAGCACAGAAAGATTAGAAGAGCTGGGGTCCTCAGTGACATTGTTGAGCCTTTGAAGTAACCCTGGGACAACCTAGTTCCAGTCTGAGTCTTACGTGAAAAATATGCATCCCCATTGTTTGAACCACTTTATCTGCATATCCTCTTACTTGCAGCCAAGAACATTCCTAACCAACAAAGTAAATAAGTTTTAGAAGTCTTTCCAGATTCAAATTGTCAGAGTATTAAATAACATCTCAAAAGGGGGGGGGGAAGTAATTGTCAGGGAATAGATAAAGTGATAGGAGAAGTTTTAAAAGGAGAAGAAACAACTGAAGGTGGGCTAAACCTAGATATATCAATCAGGTGACAAGCATGGCATAAAACGTGGAAATGCAAATTGAAATGCCCATAGAAACAGAAAATTAGGTCAGGTCTCTGTGGAGGAAGGGAAAGAGCTGGTGCAAGTCTGCAGGATCAGAATTAGACGGTAAATATAACCCGAACAAATGCACGGCTTTATCAAGAAACAAATGACCATAAAGTCTTATGAAATTACATTCCTTCAAAGTAAGTGCTGTCGTTTGATAAGTAAAAGAGCACTAAAAACAAGTGACTTCAAAATGATCTCTTCCCATCGAAACTTTATGTATCTGTGGTTGCTTTTTATAACTACCATCTTTCCAGAAAAGATTGCCTATGATCAGATGATTAGAACACGTTGAAAGTCAAGCCAGAATAAGGAATAAAGGCGTTGCAGACTGTCTGCGGGTCCTACACAGAACAAAGCTATCCACTGTCTGCATCTGATTTTGCTAGAAAAGCTATGAGCAAGATATCTGATATTTACAAGGTACTCCATAAATATTGGTTGAGTCTGATTTTGCATAACATATTTTAAGTGAATATTCTCTGCTTAGAAAAACAACCAGTACTGATTGATGGGTGCCAGTTGGCCAGAAACTGGTAAGAATTCTTCTGGGGCCTTCCAGGAGATACATAAAAATGTGAGGTCCCCTTTGAACAATAGATCACACTTACAACCCTGTATTTGGTTGATGTACACAGGGATATAATAAAAATGACTAATATTTATTGAATGCTCACTATGTGCCACATATCGTACATTCACTTTTTTCATTTAACCCTTGTAACAACTCTATAAACTAGGAACCTTTGTTAGTTCCATTTTACAAATGAAAAAACTAAAATTCAGTGGAGTGACCTCATCAAGGTCACTCAGCCTAGAAAGCAACAGAACCAGGAAGCAAGCTCAATTCTATCCGACTGAAAAATCCCGTCATTCACCACTATACTCCATGGCCTCTTCGTCAGAGGAGGAGAAAAGAGGAAAATAAACAGGAGGAGTGGGTTCTGGAACTGTCAAGGCTAGAAGAAAGGTGCTTCTCAGGTAAGTAGGATCAGAGAAGTGTAAGTTACATGCAGGAAATGGAAAGGAAACAAACTCTTTCTTGGAGCTTTGAGAGAATTAGGGGATGGAGACAACTTAGCTTGGAGCTGGGATAGAAACAGATAAACAAACAAACAAAAACACAGTCTTCTAAAATAATCAGAAAAACAACTGGACAAAGAACTGTTGAATTCAGATCCCCAGTGTGTCTGGATTTCTCTGGTATCACAGGAAATCTCAAAACAAGTTTTTACCTCCCACACTAGATTCTTCCTAATTCAGCTTTTCTGATATCTGATGGAACTCTCATTCTGCAAAAGCAAAACATTTGCTGAATCCTCCACTTGCCTTGTTAGCAATTTCTTCTTTTAGAAGATCCAGGGAGCAATGATGAGGGACATGTGATGGGGTGGAGAGTGTGCCGATGAGCTCAGATTTTCAGAGGGTATGTACAGGAGGAGGGGATGAGGGACATATAATCAAGACTGAATGCACCAAGACGAGCAAAGCCCTATACCAGTAATGCCCGGATCTCTAAAGCTTATTTTAAAATGCTACGAATGATAAAAAAAGGATTCTTATAGTTTATACAGAGACCAGGCCTGCTGCTTGGGGCTGAAAACACACTGTTAACAGATTTAAAAATAAAAAGCAACAAATGGAAACAACTGGCAAAATCAAATTATATGTTTAGAAAGGAACTAAGAATGAAAATGGGAGTGGGATCAAGGGGGACCACAAGAGATAGGGCAGAAATCCTGGACTAGAGCAAAAGAGCTTTTTGCCACTCAGAGGACAGAAGGAATCTGGAGAGAGAGAGATTACCAGGACCTAGAGGAGGAGAGGGTCATATAGAGAGTAGAGCCTTGAGAGGAGCAGTAACCTTCAGCAGAGGAACATGCAAAACCCAAGCCTGCCTTACAGGAAGAAAGCGAAGATCCCTGACCTTGCCTCCTCTCTCCCTTCAGCCTCCTACAAGAGTTGACATTGGCTAAATCCAGCTGGGACCCAGAAGGCAAAGAAGACCTTAGTGTAGAACAGACCAGGAAGTTCCTAGGGCAGAGAGAGGAACCAAAAAGGGTGAGAGAGAATTCAGGGGATCCTTGGAAGCTGGGACATGCCTCACTGACTTGGTATGTCTACAATTACCATGTAAAGTAGGCACCAGATAGTAACTAGCAAAACATCCTTAAAGCACAGGGTCTTCCCAATATATTTCCCTGGCTCTGGCTATTTCTTTTTCTCTGACCTATTACTTACACCTAAACCAACACTGACAGTGCTACTCTCCTGCGATTCTGCAAATATTCCTGTACAAAATGCCTTCTTTCTAGATAGCTGCAATGGAACCATGTCTTTAGGTCTCACTAGGTTTTAGGAGGGTGAGAAGAACCACATGGCTGGTTACTTTGAAACCAACAGCAGAGACAGCTGGCATCAGAGAGCCCTGTTCACTTCCATTATGCAGCCTTGGTAGTGGGAAGCAGCCAGCCAAGGAGGAACTACATTACCCAGCCTCATTTTTGGCTAGAGGAGGGTCAGGTGACTAATTCTCACCAATGGAATGAGAGCAAAGGTGATTTGTTTCTTTAGAGTCAAGGCCATTAGGGATATGGTGTGACTTCATGCTCACTTCCCCTTTTATAGTGAACACTGGCGGTCATGTGTGAAGACTGTGGTGTCACGAGATGCAAAGACCCTAATTCTTCGGGGCGCCTGGGTGGCTCAGTCGTTAAGCATCTGCCTTCAGCTCAGGTCATGATCCCAGGCTCTTGGGATCCAGCCCTGCATCAGGCTCCCTGCTCAGCCGGAAGTGTGCTTCTCCCTCTCCCACTCACCCTCCTTGTGTTCCCTCTCTCACTGTGTCTCTCTGTCAAATAAATAAATAAAATCTTAAAAAAAAAAATGACCCTAATTCTTAAGTTGTCACTTACGTGAACACCACTCAAGAGAGTCACCTGACCAGGAATAGCCACACTTTGAACATGACAAGTAAACTTCTACTGTGTTAAGAGTGGTTAGTTCTTTGTTATAGCTGTTAGCCTATGCTGACAAATGTAAGACCCTTTACTCTGTGGTTATTTCCTGAAATCTCACTTTCAAATTCCCCACCCTTGGTTTCAAATTATAGTAGTCAGCATAAAAGATGAGTAGAAAATTGTCCACTAGCTGCCTCACCAAGGTTTTGCTGTTTGACCATTCTGTCACAGAAACATTTGCACTGAATGTTTTTGTTGTTAGAGGACACCCACAGTATTTTCTTTTTGTAAAACTGCAGTTTGATGCAGTCTTGGAATCATATAAAGAATATTGTATTCGGAGTATTGGAGTCCAAGTTCTACCACTTCCTTATGCCGCCTGACCTTGGGTAGGTCCCATCGGCCCTCATCTCTGTCAAGCAAGGATATTAATAATGCCTCTCTGTCAGCTTGTTGTGAGGATCAAATAAGATAAGGGCTATGGAAACACTTTGTTCACAATAAAGCTTTAGACAAAATCAGTTCTCATCTCCAGGAATAGGGAGTCAACTTGCATTTGCCTTTTAAATGTGTTCTCTGGTCATGGTGTTGTCTTAGCACCCCCCTCCTTTTCTCTCAGATGGTAAGTTTCACTTCCTTCTACTCTCTCTCACCTCTATTAACAAGAAAGTCGTTCTTTTTATTGTTTGGAATTTTTGCAATTTGAGTTTTGCCCAAGAAAGAATGATTTTAAAAACTGGATCCAAAAACAAATTAATAGAAATAATTTCTGTACATTTTGGGGCCATGGGTTTACAATACAGCTTATTCTTTTGCCCCGGGCTATAGTTTCTCAGTGAAGTTGTTGGACTTCTATGCATTTCACTCCCCCCACAAAGTGTGTGTGTGTGTGTGTGTGTGTGTGTGTGTGTGTGTGTGTGTATCTCCAGACACCCTATTTATTATTCCAAATAAAACGTGCCTTTTGTTGTTTTAAATTTCCTCTGTATTTATAAGTAGGATTTTTTGAAATCACTAGGTCTTTTTTAAACCTCAAGACATAAATAGTGGATCTCCTTCAATCCTCTTGTTAAATAAATAAGGAAACAGAAGCCCAGAAGACCAAAGATATTTCATGACCCAATTTAAGTACCACCTCTTCCAATAAGCTTTTCCAGTTTTCTCTTCCCTCTCTCTAGCTGAGTGAGGTACTCTTTCTTTGTCATAGAACGTGTTGGTGAGAGACAGAACCAAGTACTGAATCTTTATCGGAAGGCACCAAGTCTTCTCTGCCCTCCCAAGGACTTCTGACCTCTGTGTAAATCTCCAGCTACCTTCTGCCTCAGTTTCCTTGGCCAAAACTGGGTCACATGATCTAGTTGCAAAGGAGGCTTTGGAAAAGAGAATTTTTAACTGAACACATTACCTCCTCCACAAAAATTAGGGTTCTATGAGCTGAGAAGAAGGAGAGATGGATATGAATTAACTGTCTAAGTTCATCTTGGTAGTAGAATGGCACTAGGACTTAGGTATACTGCGTTTCAGCCCAAAGCTCTCTCCACACCTACTACAACCTCAATACCATAAATCCAGTTATATGAGTATTTGGTTCACATTCTTTTTATAAAAAATCATTATTCTCTCCCTGCAATATCTGAATTCCTCTAAAAGATATATAACCAATCTTATTATCGGAAGTTTTCTCTCCAATTCCTCTGTAGTATTTATCCAAATACTTTAGTAATAGGAATATGACATTGATGGAAATCTAATAAATGTAAGATCTTGGTGGAGTTTGTGGGGTTTTCCCAGTTTTTGACTTCACTTATTTCCAGACTTAAATGTATTATGACAGGTAATTCTATCTCACCCAACACTACAGAGTTATTAATAACTTGCCCTGCTGAATAAATCAGAGACCCTGAAAAAATGTGGAGTAAGCACTTGTTATGCACATATGGGATTTACCAAGTTTCTGCATTTGAAGGTCTAATATTAGGATTCACATGTTGTGCAAGGCTTTGCAGAGAAAAAGACATTTCACGTCTTCTCAACTTTGAAAATAGGGTATACTTTGCATGCAAACAAGTCTGTGTGAGTATAGTGATTTTGAATAAATCACCAAGAAACAAGGTTCCAATAAACTGTAAGAAACACATTCCCAAGATCATTTTTAAAGCAGAAAGTAAAATTAGGT
>JAPYYJ010002363.1:0-12938 GCA_028533885.1 Nasua narica | reverse complement strand
GGGTCATCGGAGGCAGAGGGAGACGGGGCGGAGCGCGGGGCGGGCGGCTCTGGTCCCCGAGTGGGACTTGGAGGTAGGGTCAGGTCCAGGCCTGCCGTGGGCTCCCCTGTGAGGTCTCGTGTGGGCGCATCAGGGGCTGGCGGTCCCCAGAGGCCAGCAGGGTGGACGCAGTCTCATGAACCAAACCCAGGGGTGGCTCAGGAGCCCATGGAGAATGGGGGGCGGGGGGCACTGCACAGAGAAGCAGCGGGAGGCCTCCGCAGCACTGACTTGGACCCCTCCCTGCTGTCACCATGCTTGTTTCCCTCAGTGGCTAGTCCACTGTCACAGACTTTGTTCTGTGCTGGGACCCAGAGCTCCCCTCACCGCTGGTCTCCTTGGGGGCCCCGTCCTTCTCTCTCTGGACTCCCTTCGGCAGGGGTCGCCTCCTGCCTGGTGACAACACCCTGGGGTCAGTCGAGTAATGCTCCTCCCACGTGAAAACTGTCTATGTTCGTAGTTCCTGGTAGCCACGCATATGTCACCTCACTGGGCAGAGGGGACTCTGCAGAGGAGATGAAGTCCAGGGTCTTGAGGCGGGAGGTTACTCTGGAATATCTGGGCCCAGTGTCATCACAAGTCCTTACAAGGGGCAGAGGGACAAGGAGGGGGAAAGGAGGGTGGGGGGTGGGTGCCGGGCTGACCGCCCTGAGGACAGAGGCTGGGCCAAGGGCCAGGGAGCGCGGGCACCCCGGAGGCTGGGGAAGGCAAGGACACAGAGTCCTCCCTGGAGCTTCTAGAAGGAACACAAGCCTGCTGACACCTTGGTCTTCAGACTTCTCACCTCCAGAACCAGGAGAAACGTATGCATGGTAAGCCACTAACTTCACAGTGACGACAGCAGCCCCAGGAAAATGACACAAATACCAGCTATTGGTGAAAAGCCCGTAATCTGTTCTGAGCTCCCGGCCGGCCCCCGCGGCGTCCACTCGTCCACTTGAGGTCCCACAGGCAACCTAACCACGACGTGTCTGAACCCTCTCCTGGCTCCCCCTGACCTGCTCCTCCTCGCCCTCCCAGCTGCTCAGGCCACGACCCTGGAGTTGCCCTGGGCTCCGGGCGCAGGGGGAATCGCTGGCTCCGCCCTCGGAGTACACCCGACCGCTCCGGGGCCATGGGTCGCGGCAGAAGCCGGGTCTCCACCCCCCACTTGATGGCGGCTGGGGCTCCGAAGGCCGAGCCCCATAGAGGCCCGCCAGGCCCCACGCGGCTGGCAGCCCACTCCTCTCCCACCTTCTCTCTCTGCTTCTGCCCAGCGCGCTCTTTCAGACACTTGCTCGGCTGCACCCCTCCTCCCTGAATCTTTGCCCTAGTGTCCCCTCGGGAGGCCTACCAGCCCCCACAGACACCGAGAAGGGATCATGGAGGCGCGCAGGGCCCAGCTAGGCGTACCGGTGTGGGGGAGGGTAAAGGACAGCGGAGGGTGTTGGCTCCGTCCGTGGCCGCCCACTCGAGGATGGGTGGCACCCCACCCCCTGGAAAGACAGCCTTGATCCTAAAACCCTTCCATCCCGGCCTTCTAGGTGTTTCCCCATTTTATCACCTCTAGCTCGCGATGTCACGACCCGGCTCAGAGACAAGGTGACCCTGAAGCGGGCTCAGGAGGAAGTAAGACGATTCAGGGAACACCTGAACGCAGGCCGGAAAGTCAGAGGCCCTCGTTTTAATTAGGGGGAAGCCGAGCCCAGCAAGGGGGACATTTCCCAGGGACTGGCTTCCCATCCCGTGTCCTGCACCCGGGCACCCCGCTGACCCCGCTGTCTGCCCGCCCCGGGCACCCCGCTGACCCTGCTGACCCCGCCCCGGGCACCCCGCTGACCCCGCTGTCTGTCCGCCCTGGGCACCCCGCTGACCCCGCTGACCCCGCAGGGGACGCCGCAGGGACGGGCTCGGCCCACACACTTACTCCAGTCTTTCCTCTTCTTTCCTTCTCAGGTCAAAGTCCCTCTGAACCACTTCCCAGACGTGCTTGGCCTCTTCGTCCGTGAGCTTGGAAAGATCCAGTTTCCTCCCCATTTCTGCTCGTCAGGATCGCACCTGGAGAGACAGGACCGCCGGTGGTCGCCCCGTAAGCCTGCGCACAGCGGCGAAGCCACAAAGGAAGAGGCGGACAACACCGGCCGCGTCCGCGGGCGGCTTGTCTGGATCTCGGGAAATGCTGGAGGCGTGCTCCATCCACGGGGCTTCTGCCTTAGAACTGGGGGAGCGATACCACGGGAAAGAGGCAGCGTCCCCCCAGATTCCTGGTCGAGCTGCAGAGTCGGCCGGGGCACGCGCTGGCCGCCGGGAGGTGGCCCTGACGTGACACCGGTGAGGTCACCGTGTCTGTGGGGGCGGCAGGGGACGCACATTCTTCCCGCGGTGGGGCCGAAGTGCAGGCCGATGCGGGGCAGCAAGCCCGCGGGCAGTACGGTCAGCGGGAGCTCGGTCTACCCGAGGGAGGCTGCCTGCGGGAGCTCCGGACCCCGGGTGCACGTTGGCTTCACCGGCAGCGCCGGCCGTCCCGACACCCCGGCCTCACCCTCCAAGATCCTGACCTCATTCAACTGCTTAACAGAGTTCAGGGCCCTTAACGCCGTGTGACGCCCTGATTCGAGGTCACCCGCTGGCCAGGAAGGACGCTGCAGGTGATTTTATGCCCTACTTGTAGACACTAAGCTGGATCCTAGTCAATGTTAAAAGGACAGAGGAAGGAAAGTCTAAACGCCAAAAGCCAAGATAAGCAGAACCTTAGAACCCTGCATGCTGTTCAAAGTGTGCCTCGTGGGCGCCTGCGTGGTTCTGTGGGTGAAGTGTCTGACCCCAGGGTCCTGGGATCGAGCCCTGTGTCCGGATCCCTGCCCAGCGGGCAGCCTGCTTCTCCTTCTCCTCCCTCGGCTGCTCCCCCTGCTTGGGCTCTCTCGCTCTCTCTCAAATAAATAAAGAAAATCTTAAAAACACACAAAACCACACGACAACAGTGTGCATCGTGGACGGATTCTCAGGCCCTGCCCCAGACGTCCCGATGCAGAATTCGTGTTTTGACGAGACTCCCGGGGGGTCCTGTTCACACTGGAGTGGGCCGTTGTCGCCGGTCCCGAGACCCCTCTGAGCCGCAAAGCTCCCGGGAAGCAGGACAGGATCCGTGAAGGGGCCGGCTGAGCCGAGGACGGGGACGGACAGGCCCCCCTACTGGCCCTTCCCACAGAGAAGTCGCACGGGGTCCGGCACCGAGGCATCACCACACTGGGAGGACCTCGCCCTCGGATTCGGGCACGTGGGGTTGGGGGTGCTGCCCAGAGGGGGCCACCTGCTCACCCCAGCATGCCCGTCCTTTGAACATTTCTTCGCACCCTCTGCTGTGACTGCTGCTGTCCCATCCGTCCCTGTCAAGCTCCAGGAGGGACAGAGACTTTGTCCTTTCCCGGGCACAGCATAGGCGCTGTCCCGGGCTCCCGGCGCTCTGATCCCGGCACGCTGCCCCCCGGCCCAAGGCCCAGGCTGCCGCACCCGCGTCGGCTCTTCTCTGGGCCCCGAGGCTCAGGGGAAGCCGTGGTCTGGGTGACGGTTGTGCCGGGGGAACGGAGTTTGAGAACTGCCGTGCGACTCTGACAAATCTTCACTAGGGACTGATATCCGTTTCTCAGGGACATCGGAGAAGGGGTCCCATCTGTCTGCTCTCCCTGGGAATTCGTCAAGCCGACTGAAAACTTGACTTTGCTTCTGAACCCTGGGAGCGGCCCTCTTCCAGCGCTGCCGACCGTCCGGGCGTTCACCCTGGAGACGCCAACGAGCTCGCCCTGTTGCCAGGGAGGGGCTTGGATTTGCTTCACGAGGGGGCAGTGATGACAAGCGGCCTTTTCAGGGCAGCACTGAGACACCATCTAAAGCGAACATTTCCTCAGAGCTCCCATGGCCTCAACTAAAATATTCCCTGACTTGGGCCTTAAAGTGATGAAAAATAATTTCTTCATCTTTTTCTTTTTTTTGCACCAAACCCTCAGTATTTCCGCCTTCGAGCACGATGCCGCCTGTGAACGATGCGTCCCGAAGTCCCCCAACGGGCCAGACTCATTCAAACTACTTTTATCGACAGTCGAATTCAGATTTTTGGACAAGAAAGTGTTAAAGCAAAAGTCCCTTGTTGCCATTCTCCGTAGAATACACGATTTCTGGTTTTTGAAAACTGGAAGAAAAAGTTCTTTCTTGACGGATGACTGAGGTTGATTCATTTTTCTTAAATCATTTTTGAAAAAAAAATTGTATCCTAAGAAGCACATTCACGGAGGTTTTATTTTCAGGGCAGACGAGAGAGCCGTGACCGTCAGCTGACGAGTTGTCTCCTCTCCAAAGGGACACAATTCCAGGCTTCCTTTAAGAACCTTAGATGGTGGGGGGGCAGGGGGAGGGAGGCAAAACCAAAGGAAACTAGAACACTCTTCTCACCATGTGAGCCTAAGTATCTGGGAGCGTGCTCAGTGGATGGTAAGCGGACGGGTGGGAAGGCGGCTAGCCAGCCAGAACTGCCCCCCGACGCTGAGGACATGTCCCCCTCCCCTCCCCGGGTCCCCTCCCCAGACTGCTCTTTCTCTCAGAAGCTTCCTGCTCGTAAGGAGGGCTTCTTGGTTTCCCAGCTCGGACAGCAAAGACCACCAAGGCCCCGGGGACCAGATGCTGGACCTGGACCCGGAGGGTCTGGGCACCTCTGGCGAGAGGGTGCCCGCCCAGAGCGGGGGAGCCCCTCAGAAGTAGGCTGAGCTGTGCGCAGGGAAGACCAGCAGGCCTAGGGCAGCAGGTGGCCCCACCCGCTTCTACAGAAACGGCGGCACCGTGGCTTAGCTTCCTCTTGGAAGTTCTGACCGTGACGCTGAGTTATTATGGGACGTGACCTATGTTCACTACGCTCTAATAAAGCCAGAACAGATGTGATCTGATTGTGAAAAACACACATCCAACCCAGCCGAACCAAGCACCTGAAAAACTGCTTGTGTTGAGCTCCGACCCAACTTCCAGGGGAGCTGGAGCTGCGGGGAGAGGAGGGAAGGAAGAGGGACCCCACAGCTCCGATCCGCGATCCGCGGTAGGAGGCTGGGCCATGCTGCGGGGTGGCTGGAGGGGGCGAGGCTCCCGGCGCAGCCAGGGGCTGAGAGCCGATGGCCCGCGACCCGGGTCTGCATCTACTGTGACTTCCCACTTAGTGAATTGAGGACAGGCAGAGGCTTTTAGTGCTCGTTGAACACTATCTTTAGAAAGCCACCTTAAATTGCATGAATACTTTTGACTTGAGCATTTACAACGCACAGACCAAAAGTCACTGGCATCTGGGGGAGACATTGCTGGCACCCCTTGTGGCTGGCCTCGGACTGATACGCTGCTGGGGGCCCCCCTCGGCGAGGCACAGCCACACCGTGGAACCCAATGGGCTCTCGTAGGGGACAGCCCTTCAGCCAATTATCCGTCTCCATCACTACACACTGTGCTTGCTCCCCGAGACCCCGATCTGCCCCTGGAGCCCCTCCACCCACAACAGTCCCGGGGGGGTGCGTGAGGGCAGAGGGCCCGTGGACCCACCCACCGCCCAGGAGCGGGGCTGCTTCTGTCCCTGCCCCCTGCCCCTCCCAGGGCGTGTGTGGCCGGGAGGGCCGACTCCACTGGGCTCCAGGTCATGAGGTTCCTGCGTGAAACGCTTTCAATTTCGCCCGTTCCACTGCTCAGATTTAATCACCTTTTTAATCTCTGCGACGGTTAGCCCTCCCCGGTGGTTTCATAGTTGTAACGCAGGGAAGCACGGGTGCCGTGCGATGAAGGAGCTGCAGAGACGGCGGCGTGGGTTTTACACCGTGGACATAGCCCAGACGCAGACCTCTGAATTCCGATGCTGCGTCGTGTCTCTCTGGTCAAGAACCGAGTCGCAGTCTGGCCACGATCGGGGGAAGTGTGGGCGGGGGCTGCTCCTACGTGACACTTGGCCTGACCAGCCTCCGGGTCAGCTGCCCTCCGAGCCTTGCTTGGAACAATGGTGCTTCTGCGCGGTCACCCGCTGAAGAATGAAGCTGGAAAGCGAGTCCAAGTCTGTCCAGAAATGCCCAACTCTCAGAGGCGAGAAGGCTCTCTGACTCAGAGTCGAGGCCGTGGCAGTGCCCCCGCTGATCAGGGTGTAGACACACTCCCGAGGGAAGGCGGACGTGCCAGCTGTGGGGCCCTCGGTGTTGACCCTGCTGGCTGTTTCCCAAACGCCACCCTCCACACTGGCCGGTGTGGTCACTTCTGGGGCCAAGCCTTGCGGCTCATTAGAAGCAACCAAAGCCCCAGCCCTTGTCGACTGCGAAATGAGCGCATTTCCACCCAGAAGCTTCCCCTGGACCCCCGCTCAAGGTGCTGTTGCTCCAGCAGTAACTGCACTGGGGGGGCTCTCTGTAGCTTGCCCCCCCCAAGCCCCCCCCCCGCCCCTCCTCTCCGCTCTCTCGGGTCTCCGGGTGGTTGCTGGTGACGCTCGTCATCTATGCACGCACACAGCTTCTGCACATGCAACGAAAGCCTCAGCCCCAGGGTCCGCACGGAGAATGGGGTCTGGGGTGAGGCTGCAGGGAGAGGACAGGGCCGAGGGTCAGGAGCTGGGGTCCCACCCCAGGGCAGGCAGCGGGTGACCCTGTGACCTAGGACAGCTTCCCCGCCTCTCCGGGTCTCAGCTCTCCCATCTGGGTCACGGGCAGGGTCGGGCTCCAGGAGCTCCCCAGCCCTCCAGCCCTGCAAGGCACTGGGAGATTAGAATGAAAGGGGAGGCTATAGGATGGGGGGAGGGGCAGAGCTCTTCCTCCAGGGGGTGCTTCTCCAACAAACAAGACAGCCCCAGAGGGCTGCTGACCCAACCACATGAGCTCGCACGCAAGCAGGCACCACATTGTCATCCAAGGGCACTGACGTCACCTTTCCCATTAGCCTTCAGGGCTCTGAAACCTCCTTACCACCCCAAGCCCCCGCTGCGGACCCACTCAGCTGGCTTTCACGTCTCAGCCTCTAACGCCTTAATCAGTAAGACCCACTGACTTCTCTTCCGTGTTCCCAGACTGTCCTCAGTCAGCCCTCCAGAGCGCTGACCCTATGCCCATTGTTTGGATGTGGGGCAGGCCCTGGAGATTTGGCAGGGGATGGGGCTCTTGCCCAGGAAAGCTGCGGCCTGGCTAGGGTCCTCTGAGTGGCCCAACAATGAGGCGGAGGCAGGGCCGTGCAGGGAAGAGGCCCAGAGCTGGGTCTGAAGCGCCCGGCAAGCCCTCGCCCTTCCTGCGGGCCTCCCAGCCATGGCCGGTGCTGCCTGGGACTGTGATGGGCTCGTGGGGGCCTCACCTCCCCCATTCCCACCCTGACCTCTCAGAAAGAAATCTGTAAATACGATTTAAAAAAAAAAACACACCACATAAAAAAAAAAAAGAAAATATAAAAGCTCCAACTGAAAATAGTTTTCAATATTGGGTTAAGGTTAGTGGGAAACAGGTGTCTAAGCCTTGGAAACTTTAGGGGATTTATAAGGGAAGGTTTAGCTCAGGTCAGGACCTGGGACCCGGGACCACTAGGCCATGCCCATCACCCACTGGGGGGGGGGGTCCTACACCTCTGGAACTAGGGGGATGGGAGTGCTCTATGTAAACAAAAGGTGATTCTAATAAAGCTGGGGCTTTTGGAAGCCCTGAGGAAGGTCGGGACCCCCTCCCGTAGCAAACATCACTGGGGCTCTGTCCCCCCAAATCGGCCCCGCAGTGGAGGTGGAAGACTTTCATCAGAAGGCCCTGAGCCCCTGGGAGTCCGGCCTTGAGTCTCCTCGGTTGGCGGAAGCCTCAGCCCGGTCCGCGCTCGGACCCGCCATAGGCTCTGATTGAAAGCACTGTTTTGCCCAAAATGGGCTCCCTGAGAACCCAGGCCAGTCTGATCAGGGTACCCATGAGGCCTGGGTTTGGTGGAAAGGAAGCGCCCTCCTCAACAGCCTGGACCAGGGCCTGGGAGCCCCGGGGGCATTTGCACACGGCCGGAGCTGCACACAGCACCATGGACCCTGCCTACGGCTGGGTCCGCAGTCCTGGGCGCCACACTGGCCTCGCCGTTCCCCCTTCTGACTGCACTCACCGGCTACTTTCCAGGGGCGGGCAGGCCCTGGCCCTGACCCGGGGCTGCTCTCTCAGCTCCGGCGAGGCAAAGGAAGGCGACCCGGCAGGGCGTCGGGTCCGGGCGCACTGGGGCAAAGCAGGATGGTCCGGGCCAGGCAGGGCGCGGGGCGCACCGGGCCAGGTAGAGCGCAGGGGGGCGAGGCAAAGCGCCGGGCGCAGGGCACCTGACCTGCGCGGCCCGCGGGGTGCGGACTAGGTCCGGGTGCAGCCGGCCGGGTCACGTGGGCCGAGCCCCGCCCCTCCCGGTCCCGCCCAGCTCCGGGAGAGCCTCCGGGTGCCGCGCGAAGGGCTGCGCGCGAGCGGCGCGGTTGCAGGGGAGCGCCCCAGACTCCGCGCCCCAAGCGAACCTCCAGGAGAAAGGTGGCGGCGGGGAGGGGAGGGTTGAGCCCACACCAGGGAGTTGCGGCGACTTCGCCGGGTGCTGCGGCTGCCGCGGCCCCGCCCTCAGCTCCAGGGCACCTGCGGGCCTGAACGCACCCTCGGTGCGCGCGACACTTAATTCCTACCCAGTTCTGCAGGGGAGAGCAGTTTACTCCGGCCTTACCGATGGGAAACCGAGACGCGGGAAAGAGCTTTACCCAAAGCCACCGACTAATAAGTGGAAATGCCAACTGGTAAGCGGGACTTAGGGTCCCGGGCTTCGCCGCACAGGTGCCGTGCCTCTGGCCGCCCTCCATCCTGCCCCGCGTCGGGTCGCGGCTGGGCCGGGCAGTGCACCGAGGCTCTGCCTACCGAGGACCGTCCTGCAGGTCGCACTGTCGCGGCTCTCGGCGGAGTCAGCAGATGGGGCGCGCAGACCAGACCAGGCCATGGGAGGACACGTCGGGGCGAACCTCCCCCGAGCTCCCCGCACCCTCCCTGCCCGCGCTGGGCGCTCAGGGCCGCTTCAAACCCAGCCGGTCCCAAGCGCCGCCACCACCCCTGGCCACCTGTGCTTCAGAATTCCCAGGGACAGTTAGGGGACCGCCGTCTTCCCTTTCTCTTCCAGACTTGGGCGCCTCGGAGCGCTCTCCCCTCCTCCTTCTGGCTTATCATTAAAAACCACTGAAACGATCTGGATGTCTTAGTTGGAAAAGCATTTGATTCTTGATCTCAGGGTCATGAGTTCAAACCCCACATTGGGTGCAGAGATTAAATAAATAAATAGATAAATTAAAAAAAAAAAGAAAAACAAAACAAAACAAAACACTGAAACGAAAAGTACACCGCCCCCGCCCCGCCGCAGGAACTACCTGTGAAACTCAGTTTGCATAGCTACAAAATGGGGATAGGATGATTAGTAACTACATAATAGATGCTGTTAGGTGAGCACACACTGGGATCTCCTTTTTGCAGACCAGGAGACAAGACGTCCATGGGATCATTGCGATGTCACATTGGATAATTTGTAAGGAGTTTTCAAAAGCCGCAAAATGCTACTGCAGTGTCCAGGAAGCACTGCAAGTGAATTCAGGTGTTTGAGGCCCTGGGGCTGATTTAGGGTAGGAGCTCTGACGAAACATCTTCCACTGGGGAGTGCGTGTGTGTGTGTGTGGGGGGGGGGGTCAGCAAGCTGTGGAAATGGTTGCAACTTAAAGCCCAGTTTCCACAGCCCATGGGAGCCCATTCCTATGTTTTTTCATTTCCTTACCATTTATTTTACCGCTGCTTGTAAAATTAATGAATCTCTTAAAATTTGGCACTAGGACTGTAAGTTCCTTAAGGGCAGAAGTGGGTTTTTAAATTTTTTTTTATGCTTTAGTGTTTATTTACTTAAATGAGTGGGTTTTTAAAAATGTACAACAGTGATCCGTGGTGATACCCGATAAAGATGTATGGTAAAGAATATAAACAGTATAAAATGAAAAGTCCGAAGTCGCTCTTGTTCCTGCTCCCAGCCCTGCTCCCCGAAGGCAATCATTGCTAATGGGGTCTTGTGCATTGTTCCAGAATTATTGTGTGTGGTTAAATGTGTGAACTCTGGATCCTGTTACGGGAGCTGGACTCCCAGCTGGGTGTATGACCCTCCAGCTGTGGGCATGTTCCTTAACCTCCCCCAGGGCTCACTTCCCATTCTACGTCCTGGATTGTTCTGAATCCCTATACATACAGTTCTTGGATGAGACCTGCTATGCGATAAGGATTTGGTAAATGTTAACTGCTGTTAGCAGACCCAATTCATTCTTTTTAATGGTTGCAGAGAATCCGTTGCCTGAGTTTATCATAATTATTTTACGGTCTTCTATTGATGGACAGTTAACTTTTGATTTTTTCTATTTTAAAAATTTCTGTCATGGATATAGATAATGCTTAATGTTGTTGATATATCCATGGTACAAAAATATTATTGTACGTGCATACCTATCATTGTACATACATACTTATATGTATGTACATGCATACATACTTATACCAATGTATTTATGGAATAAAATCCTAAAACTGAATTGCTGCGTCAAAGAATGTATGTAATTTTTATGAGGAAATTCTAGAATTAAAAACATTTTTAATTGTTGAAACAATTTCAAAATTATAGAAATGTGCAAGTGTTACACAAAGATCTCCTCCCCTCCATTTGTAAGTTGCTGATATGATTTTTCTTTAGTGTGTATTTTACACAAACAAGGGCAATTTTCTATAAAATTGTGGACTAACCATCAAAATCATGGTACATTATTGTCTCTAATCACGAGAACCCTTTCAAATTTGGCCAGTCATCTCAATAATATCCCTTATTGCAAAGGATCCAATTTAGAATATTTTGATTTCCTATATTAGCTATTTAGGGGAAACTGGGAGGGGACAGAGAAGAGAGGAGGGAGAGGTTAGCAGTGGCACTTGGTGGCTCGTGGCCAGGATCTTGGGCCAGGATCCAGGGGCCTCCTCCCCCTGACGTTCCTGCCTTGCCTGGTCCTCACTTTTGGGATTCCGCCCACCCCTACCTGCTCCCTAGCTTCTCGGGGCTCCCAGTGTCCCCTTGGTGGTACCCTGTGGCTCCCTGACAGTTTGTCCCTGCCCCAGGGACTATCCTTCCTTGTTCATTTACTTAGGGGCTGGTGGTGTCTTTCTCAACACTCTGTGGCTGAATCCTGTCTCTTGATTGATTGATCGCAGAGCAGTTAACATACAATGTTATATCAGTTTCAGTGATGTAACCTAGTGCTCCACTCACCAGGATAAGTGTAGTTACCATCTGTCCCGGTACAAATTGTTACAGTACTCTATGTGTATTCATCTATGCTGTCCTCTTCATCCCCATGACTTACTTATTTTATAACTGGAAGTTTGTACCTCTTTATCCCCTTCACCTGTTTGCCCATCTCCCTGTCCCCTCCCCTCTGGCATCAACCAGTTTGTTCTCTGTATTTATACTCATAAATGAGTATAATTTATATACTCATTTTATCATTACTTATAATGTAAAATATATTATAAAATATATAACAATATAATTATGTTATACTTATATATTACATAAACATTTATTATTGATATGTATAAATACATTATACTCATATACTCGGTTATGTTCATTTGTTTTTTAGAGTCCGTGTATAGGTGAAATCATATGGTGTTTTTCATTATCTGACTTATTTCACTGAGCATAATACCCTCTGGGTCCACCCATGTTGTCACAAATGGCAAGTTCTTATTCTTTTTTTGTAGATGAGTGATAGTCCATTGTGTGTATATATATCTGTACACCATATCTTCTGTATTCATTCATCTCTTGATGGACACTATTGCTTCCATATCTTGGCTATTGTTAATAATGCTGCAGTAGGGGCGCCTGGGTGGCTCAGTGGGTTAAAGCCTCTGCCTTCGGCTCAGGTCATGATCTCAGGGTCTTGGGATTGAGCTCCGCATGGGGCTCTCTGCTCTCCAGGGAGCCTGCTTCCCCCTCTCTCTCTGCCTGCCTCTCTGCCTACTTGTGATTCTCTGTCAAATAAATAAATAAAATCTTAAAAAAATTTAAAAATAATGCTGCAGTAAACTTAGGGGTGCATCTATCTTTTGAATTAGTGTTTTCTGTCTCTTACCGATGAGGAAACTGATGCCCAGAGAAGAGGTGGTGTGCACCCAGGGTCCCCTTCTCTCTCTAGCAGTGAGCTTCTCACTGAGCCATCAGGGACTTTTCGGAAATCTAGTTGATGGGTGGACACCAGAGGGCAGTAGAGGGCTCCTCCACACCTCCTTGTCTTCATGGTGGCAGTCTGGAGACAATGTCTTTGCTGGGATTTAGGGGCTGAGAGGACAAGGAGGGAAGGATCATTGTCTCGGCCCGCCGTTCCAGCAGGAAGCTCAGCATGGTAGATGGCCGCAGAGGAGACTTCAATGTCACCGTTTGGGAAGCCCTCCATCTCCAGGGCTAGTGTGCAGGCAAGTTTCACGGAGAGCTGGGCTTGGACTTAGCCTGAACTCTGCTCATAGCCGGGGACCCCAGGGGAAAGGAGGACCCTGGCCCACCAGGGAGTGTCCCGCGCAAGGCCAGGAGGCCAGGATTTGTGCTGAAAGGCTTGCTGTCCCTAACCCACTGGCCCCTCCTGGGTCCCTGAGCTCCCTGCAGGCAGTTAAAATCCATCCCTCACTCTCCCTTGTTCTGACGCCTCTGGGCCAGTTTGGCATCGGGCTAACAGGGACATCTGGATTTTTTTGAGGTGAACATACAGAACATTGAATGCCTGCCGAATACTGCCCCAACCCCAGCCATGTCCAGCAGACGACCTGCATGTTACAAAAAAATGTATTTTCATCAGATATCGAATGGCTTTTTTTTTTTTT
>JAPYYJ010002362.1:0-12939 GCA_028533885.1 Nasua narica | reverse complement strand
CTCAGTTTGTTGCTCAGAGTCCACAGTCTCTCATGGTTCATCTCCCCCTCTGATTTCCCCCTATTTCCCCTTCTTTCCTTCTCACAATGCCTTCCATGTTTTTCCTTATGCTCCATACGTAAGTGAGACCATAAGATAATTGACTCTCTCCGCTTGACTTATTTCACTCTGCATAATCTCTTCCAGTCCTGTCCATGTTGATACAAAAGTTGGGTATTCTTCCTTTCTGATGGAGGCATAATATTCCATAGTATATATAAACCATATCTTCTTTATCCATTCATCTGTTGAAAGGCATCTTGGTTCTTTCCACAGTTTGGCAGTTGTGGCCATTGGTGCTATGAAATGTCTTTTTGTAAGGACACCAGTCAGATTGAATTAGGGCCTACTCCTACTGATGAGGGAACAGAAGACTGGCTGAGGACAAAACAAAAGCTGACACCCTATAACCTCCCCCCCACCCCCACCCCTGGGTGGGACATATGGGACATTCTTTAGGAATCTCCCAACTATCTTAATGTTAATACCTTGGTAAGAAGGGAAAAAATGACCTTGACAATGGCAAGGCCTCTGGTATCCAGTATCCTGCAGATCTTCTTTAGCATATGAAAGTTCTATTGAAACCTCCCTTTTTCCTTACCTCCCCCAACCCCATCCTACATAACCTGCCACTCCTCACAACCTCCAGGCAGCAGCTCTTTCTGCCCATGGGTCCTGTCCCCCTGCTTTAATAAACCACCGTTTTGCACCAAAGATGTCTCAAGAATTCTTTCTTGGTTATCGGCTCCAGACTCGAACCTGCTGAACCACCCCTATATTCTAAAATTTGATCACTATGACCTCATTTAACCTTAATTACCTTTTTAGAAGCCCTGTTCCCAAATACAGTGAGTTAGGGCTTCAACATATAAATTTGGGGTTGGAGAGGACACAGTTCAGCCCATAACAGTTTGCATAATCAGAAAAACATAGCATAGAGTATTAAATTTCTCTTTGTGTAAAGAAGGAAGATGCTAGCACGGGTTTTGAAGCAGTTCAAAGAATGAGGTGAAACCTGATCTGTTAGTCAAATTTGCAGTAGACAAACAGAAGATAAGTGATTGTTTCATATCGGAATATTTCGAATATGTGAGTAACACAGATGGACTATGAGAAATACTGTTACTATGGCAATGAATAACGTTGTGCTGAAGCCAGGAAGGCTGGAAATTGAGATGACAGGAGTTTTGGTCAGGGAGAAATGACCGGTGGATTTAGCAAGATACATTAGGGGAATTTGGTAAATTAAAGGTACAACCCAAATGATGAAGAGAGTACTTGTAAGAACTAAGAATAATCACTCCAAAAGAAAATAGGCTGAAACCAAATAAAGGAAGTTGAATAACAGTAGCAGGAACTATGAAATCTATTGAGGAGACCTCACCATAAGCACCAGAGAATATTTAAGAATTTGATGTTCAACAAGGAGTGGGAAAGGGTAGCAGAGAAAGCCTTCCAGGAAAGAGTTTCAAATGTTTACAATGTAAAGCCTTCAGGGGATGTGGAAACCAAATGCACCTTTCTCATCTAGAATTAAAACACCAACACCACTCTTGGTGGTGAATTAAATCACCGACACCACTCAAATCCCTTGAGTTTCTCCCCAACTCCTTAGTCTCTTTTCCTTTGAGCTGATTTTCCACATTTAGAAAAAGGAAGACCATTCATTTGGGGTCTTTCTCAGATTTAATTGTTCTAATTTAGAGATTTCCAGTCAGTGGGACTTAGAAGCTTGGAGGTGGAAGTAGGGAGAATGTCAAATCATATGAGGAAACCCTCAAATCTATTTTCACACCAAGTATCAGTTACAGAATTCATTATTTATCTCAAGATTAAAAAAAAAGAGCTTATTGTTTAGAAGCAGAGTTATGACCCTTTAACGGTGATGGTGTTTCTTTAAAATTTGAACATTTTAGTTCAAAAATTCATGGAAGGTTCACAAGTGTAAAAGAATATAGCATTTCTTCAATAGTCTTAGATTTAAATGTATACATACAATATAAGTAGAGTACAAGGGAGAATTGGTATCATATTTGGGACATTGTTAAGAACTCTTTAAAGAGCAAAATATTTGAGGGAGTTTTTGGCTCAAAATTTTGAAATTAAAAACGGTGTAGTATGTTTTAAAATCTTATCATTTCCACTTATAAAGATGTTGCTAGAAAAAACTAGTGTCATGCTGCAGACATATTATGGACAGAGAAGATATTTTCCTATTTGGGGGAAAGAATTAAAGTGGGGTATACCTCGTATTTGGTGGACTTTTTTCTTTTAATTCAAGAGAAAAAGTGGCAAGTATAGAAAAGGTTTCCCCCACTAAAGAGGAAAATTATTCAGAGCAGGCCCAGCCCAGGAGGCCCCAGAAGATGGAAAATTACTAACACAAAAAGCTAGAGATAACCAGAAGCCCAAATGGGAGCAAGAGGTAACCAGTCCCTCTTCTGCTTGGGTAAACAGGCTTCCCTCTACAGGCTCCCTGCATACTGTTTCCGCCTAAGGCAGTCCCCACTCCCCCGGTTTAAACCCATCTACCAGCAGTCAGCATAGCCCTTAGAACCTGACTTCCTGCTGTCCTCTATAACAACCCTATAACCTTATTGCCTGGGGCCCAGAACTTCGAGCAGGAGCTCATCTGGGTCCACTGGCATAAAATAAATCCGAGTTCTCTTACTTCTCCGAGTGTCACTTGGTCTCTTACAGGTCTGATTATTTTCTGCAACACGCTAACCGAGAAAGGAAATCACATATCTTTTTTTTACAATTTTTTTAAAATATTTTTACAATTTTTAATGAGACAAATCCCATTTCTTCCAAATGGAATGCATCTGGTATTAGAGAAGAGCAATTAAAATAGTATTAATATAGTATTAAATAGTATTAAAATAGTAAGATGTATTAAATTATTAAATATATTTTAAATGTATAAGATGTATTAAATTAAAATAGTAATGTCACAAATAAGGACACATAAAGACGGATGCCATGTTGCAAGATTCAAAGCGATGTGAGTAATAAAAATGAGAGCTAACAGTTGTCACATTTGCAGGGATTTGAATAGTCTATTACAACTACAAAAGACTGTATTAAAGTTTTATGCCATAGAATCCAAGAAACAGTTTGTTAACTCAGTGGCTTGATTGGACAGAGTTACAGTCTTAGAACATAACCCCCATGGCAACAGCAGATGAAAGAAATGCTGGCAACCAGAAACTATGTCATAGCACATGAAGAGTTTATGAGCACCTAAATGGAAAATCGGACAAAGCCAATGGAGTGGAAGAGAGGCATATACTTCACTGTGAGAGTAGTTACATGGTTATGAATAATACTCCAAGACATGGGCCAAGAAGTGTTGGAGACAACTTTGCAATTTCTGGCTGAGATGATGAAGCCAATGATAAAGCTGTTAATTTAGGAAAGCAAGAAACACAAAATAAAGGGCAAGTCGTATCACAGGATTGAGGAAGGGAGAGAAAAAAATGTAAGTAAGAGTAAGAATTTGCACATCATGAGTCTAAAGTCTAGTTCAAATCCAGATGGCAAAGTCTAAGGCACAGACAGAAAATGAATATACTCAGTATTTGCCATTTCTTTTTACACTTCTCATAGACCTGTGCTCAGCACTTTGTATACATTTTTGTCTGATCTTGTTGGCTTGCTTGATAACATTCTCATCTCTGTACTTGGCTCTTGCTTCTCATCTCCAGGGAATAAAAAATAAGCACAAAAATGTATATACACTTTTAGGTGGGGAAACTGTCAAATTAGCTTAATTAGAATTTGGCTTTTATTTTTCCATTGAAAAAATACACTTTTATAAATAGAATAGAGTATTTATATATGTTTATGTGTTTATCCTGATATATTTAAACTGGAAAAGGAAAGACATAGGAAGAAGAAAATTGAAAGGACCTGAGATGTTAGCATCCTGTTGAAATAAAAATAAAATTTGTAATTTTTTCCCCCTACCTATCAGAACATCTTTATGGTGCAGGCATTGGGGTAACTGGGTAGCTTTATTATTTGTCATTTTAGAAGGAAAGAAGATAGGTCACAAGGTGACTTTATCCTGAGATAGTCACATAGAGGAGATCATTAAAAAGACATTTGATTATGTGCAACCTATAAAAATGTTCACTCCCCTAACATGCTTTTTGTGTAAATACATCCCACTCCTTGTGGGGACTGGCTGAAATTAAACAATAGTTCTTTGAGAACAGGGAAGATTTTAGAGTCCAGGCAGAATCCCCTTGAAGCCTGCCTTGGGCTTTGCCTGAGGCTGTTGGGAGGGGCTTTCCATAGGGAAGACCTGCAAAACCCAGCATAAAGTATCCACTGAAATCTGAGGAGATGATGAACTCTTTAAAATATCTCTAAAGGAACTTTCCAGAATCTTGGAAGTGGAAACTATCTACTTTACATAGTTTTTATTAACTTCAAGGATCCATGATATTCTTTCTCCGGAGCAGAATCAAGAAGAGTCAATTGAGCAGCGGGAGTATTTGGCCATACCTAGCAGTCTCCCTCAGATTACTTTGGCCTCCTGACAGAGTTCTTTGTCTAAAGTTGAAGAGTCATTTTTAAAATTCTCATGGGGATGTTTTTCTCACACACTGCGAAGAGACATTAGTTAGAGTCACAGAATCTGATTTTATACTGTTTATGTGGAGTCAAGTATGTTCAGAATTATACATTTGATACCCTGTGGAGTGGGACTTGATGAAGCTTCTGGGGTCTTCGCTTTATATTTGCAACAATATTTTGAGCACAAGAAAGAGACAAAATAGGACCATTCATCCTGTCCCATCAGAATTTATTCAATAGCTCCTAAAGCTGATTAACTCACTGCAAACCCTACTGGAGAAGGAACTGGACTTGCCTGCTTCAAAGGGGTAATCACAGAAAAATGACAGCTGGGAAAAAGCAAGTTGTGTGAGACAGTAGAAATGATTGCATCTTTTCTGTCTAAAGACAACACTGGTGAATTTGCTCGTCTTGATATGAAAGAGACGATTTTTCTTTCATCTTTATTCCAGTCAGTAACTATCCCATCAACCAAAAAGCACAGGGCTTTTGCTACAAACTTTGGTGACACTTTGACCTTCAGCTTCTCCTACTGAGATGCACAACAAATTTTGTTTAGAAAATTGACTTTCATGATGAAAACTTGTGAAAAGAAAGTGAGGAAAATATTGTTTTTTCTCACCTAAGGAACATCAGCATAACATTTGAGGCCTTTGACTTATTTGTGAAGCTCATTATTCTGCTTGATGATGTCTACAAGGCTAAAAATTATGACCAAATATTTTTAATTTACACAAAGAATAACATTGCTTTCTCTTCGAACTGATACCATTCCATATGAACTTTAAAATAGTATGCAACGTAGTTTCTAAATTTATTATCCCTAGCTTTTTCCTGGACTGAAAAAACTCCTATACATTACTTTAATGTATAACACATATCTTTAGTAATTAAAGGGTTTTGAAATACATCAGAGTAGAAGCCATTTTTGCACATATAGAAAGTCAACATCTGTAAAGTTTAAGAAGAAATATAACCCAAGCTTTTATATAAAAAAATATTTTTTTGACATTTAGATTTTCTAAAGTAACTTGAACAGATTAGACTTTAGGTATTATGTATGAAAAATAGAAAAACTCTGCTTAGTTGAAGCTTAAGACTAGAGGATAAAAATTGTAAAATAAATGGCTCTGAGTTACAATAACTGTGTGACTGGAATTTCAACTGTACTGGACAAGGAATTTTACTTTGATATCTTAAATTAAAATCATATTAAAATATTTAGTTGGCTTACTTCATCGTGTTCTAGGTACGTTATATATATTTTTAAAATAATTAACCTTTTTTTCTTTTTTTACTCTTGACCCCCATTGAGCTATCAACCTATTTCCTGTAATGAGTCAGGGTTCTTAACAGAATTTTTCATAGGTTGTTTCCTCTTCTGGATTTTGCAATACTCCTTCACTCATGCAAAACTGACTTCTACTACTTCCATACCAGCAAAAATGCTTTTGAAAAGATTTTAAAGTCCTCCATGATGTTCATTCTATTGGGGTCTTTTCAGGCCTCATCTGTCTTGATCTGGAGAAGCATTTGCAAGTACTCCAGGGGATTCTGAGGTGCACAAATGCTTGAGAATCATCCTTAGATCATTTATATATCGAGTCTATTATTTTGGTAAAGATAGGGTCATGGCCTCCACAAGTGGGCAGAGTGAGATATTGGAAAATGAAGATTGTCCACTAGAACCTCCCTTCTCACATTTACAAGTTATCAGAAAAACAAGTATTTGCAAATTGTCTGTGCAGGAGGTATTACTTAGTTGTGTAACCAAGTCATAGTTCTGAATTTCCACTATTCCCTCTGACAATACACATTCTCTTACAAACACGTGAATGTTTGGGGTGAGTAAGTTGGGAAGGGTTGAGTTAGTGGAAGGCTGAAATATGGCAACCATATGCTGAAAGTTTTCCTAAAATATCTTTATTAATTTATAGGCTATTACTTTCAGATTTTCATAATCTAATCTAGCATTCCCAACCCCATAGTCCTAACTGTCCAGGTCAACTGGTATATTGCTCCATGAATTCCAATCCTACATTGAGAGGAGATAAGAGTTTCAAAGAAAGAACATAAAGATCTGCGCATGTAACTATCCCAAATCTCATTTTCTCACTGTCTTCTTTTCTAAGTATCTTTAAATGTTATTTATTTAACATTTCTTTTTAAGAGATCTTTAAAGCAGATTTGAACTTTTAAAAGGTCAATTTTTGTGGGAATTTCTTAGAACATAGAAGATAAAAATAATGAGAGAAGCAACTTTCAAAAAGACATACTACTCTAGGTTTTGTTTTGTTTCGAAAGCATATAATTGGTAGAGGTGACTTTCTTTTGAAAAATTGTTATATCCTGTTCCCACTATACTACTTGCCAACATGGTATAGTGACTGTTTCTATGAGGTTAAATGTGTCATCTCAAGGTGAATTTAACTCTAATCAGAGAAGTTGGAGTGATAAAAGCAAGAAATTACTGTAAATCTTAAAGTACATTTTGCTCTTTATAGTATGTTCACTTATCTCTTTAGGGAGCTAACTACTCATTTCCTTGTGTTCTCAAAATGTGGCCATTTAAAGCAACATAATTATAATAATTTGGCAAGCATTTCCTTTCTCATGTACTCATTAACTTAGCTGGAATTGAAATTTTAATAGATACCACTATGACTAGAGTCACACATTTTACATGTAAGTAATTACAAAGTTGAAGCAAAGTTAGAACAAAAATACTACACCTATTTACTACTTCATTTGCTGATTAATTAGTAGAATTTCGAATCAGATCACCCTATAGAGCAAAAGCATACTAGGTAAACTTAAAAATCATCCTCAGAATTTGAATTTTTCTTCAATTCTAAGATCTGTTTTTCTGTCTGTTGTTGATGTAGTGCTTAGTGTTCAAGAAATACCTTCCCTTACCACTCATTATAGCCACAAATAAACAGGAAAAAAATACATAAAATTGTTTTGGTGAGGTTATTAGTGAATGAATTGATAAATTAATGAATAAACTAATGAATAAATTAATATATAAAATGTAAGGGGTAAATGAATACATAGTCTTTTCTTTAGGCCAATTTTTCAGGTATTGACTATGGACTACCCATGTTTTCCTTCCCAAATGCCAAGCCATTTGGTCTTCTTCTTCTAGGCTCCTTTCTTTCCTTATCTGTGGACCAACTGTCATCTGTTCTTTTCTTTTCTTTTTTCTTTTCTTTTCTTTTCTTTTCTTTTCTTTTCTTTTCTTTTCTTTTCTTTTCTTTTCATATAATGCATTATTTGCTTCAAGGGTACAGGTCTGTGAATCATCAGTCTTACCCAATTCACAGCATTCTCCATAGCACATACCCTCCCTAAAGTCCATAACCCCATGTCCAGCCACCCTATCCCTCCCCCCACAACCCTCCAGCAACCCTCAGTTTGTTTCTGAGATTAAGAGTCTCTTATGGTTTTTCTCCCTTCCTGGTTCCATCTTATTTCATCTTTTCCATCCCTAGCCCCCACAACCCTCTGCCCTTGCCTCTCAAATTCCTCATATCAGAGAGATCATACGATAATTGTCTTTCTCTAATTGACTTATTTCGCTTAGCATAATACCCTCTAGTTCCATCCACATCATTGCAAAGGGCAAGATTTTGGGTTTTTTGATGGCTGCTGTCATATTTCTTTTCTTCTTCTTTTTTTTTAAATACCATGACTATTTTTTCTTTAAAGATTTTATTTATTTATTTATTTATTTATTTATTTATTTGACTGAGAGAGAGCAGAATTAGGCAAAGCAGCAGGCAGAGGGAGAGGGAGAAGCAGGCTCCCTGCTGAGCAAAGAGCCCAGTGTGGGGGCTCCATCCCAAGACCCTGGGATCATGACCTGAGCTGAAGGCAACCACTTAACTGACTGAGCCACCCAGGTGCCCCTGCTGTCATCTTTCTTAACAGAAACTGCTCACATTCCTGTAACAACTCTCAAATGACATCAACATTTGGTAGCTTTTCTTATGTGTGAATGATAGGACATGCCCTCAAATCCTAAAAGTGTTTGCTTAAAAAAAGTAATCTTTCAGTATTTATTTTTAATTTCACTGAGTCAATAATTATCCTAAGCAAGGTAATCAACCCCTTGTAATGCCCAATGATATTAACAAGGCATAAACCAGCTCTCAATTGTCTATACAATAATATATCAAAGATACAAATAATCTGAAAATTAAAAAAAAACAAATAATCTGAAAATAGATAAAATCAAATATGCTATCTCATACTGCAAATTTGTCTGGACATGTGTCTTAATGTTTTTATTCTTCCTACCCCCAGTGGAGCACATAGAATGATTTCATTTAATTGTAAAACGTTGAATGATTTTCAGTAATATTAGCACCAACTAATGAGCACAAGATATGTGCTAGATTTTTCATGTTTATGTCATTTTTATGCAACTAAATTAGGGCCAATGAAAGATGCTAACAATTTTTTAAATAAATATTTTAATAGGGAATAGTAACTGGATGTGAAATTGCAATATTCCACAGTTAACAGGATAAGTATTAAAATCAACTTATCTTCCAGAGAAAGCAAAAATCACTGTTAGAAAACATTGATTTTCATAATGAAGTCATATAGATATTCAATATTTTTATGGCTAATCTACCAATTGAAATCTCTAAATAGGTGAACTAACTGCATTTATTGATTTCTCAGGAAGGTTCTGCTCCATGTGACCTTAGGGATCATCAACTTTATCAGAGTTACAAAGTGCTTTCCTGGTGCATATACTATCCACACTTAATTTAATATGAAAAGTGTCTTTCCGTTGGGTTTAATGATCCTAATTTTATAAGTAATAAAATTGGAAATCAGAAGTGTTAACTAACTTGTCGCAGGACACATGGGTACAAAGTGGTAAGAGCCATGATTTAAACACAGGTCCATTTTATAGGAAATATCTCACAAAGCACTACTGTGTCCTAAGCAATATATTGGAGGCATTCACTTCACAAAGGCCTCACTGACTGCATTCATAACCAACAATGCAAAGATGACTACTGTGAATATTACTTTCGGGCATACTTCTATGGTCAAAAGTAGGAATGCAAAAAAAAAAAAAGTAAGAATGCAGTTTTTCTCAAGCATGGACAGAATGACTTCTAAATTCCTCTGTATAGCAACTTAACTGTTGCTGAAGAATGGTTGTGGGCATATATTTTACCACTTTTCTACAGTTTTAGAGCCAAGAATATCTTTAGCAAAACACTGCAAGTCTTTCCTCTTGCCACAATGCAAATGTTTTCCTCCTTTTCTAACACTAATTTTCCTCCCTGACTTCCAATATACCATAAGATTTGGAAATGAAATACTGCATGAGGCTTTGAGATATAAAACTGAGTTAACTTTAACCCACACAGAACCTGCTCTCTAGAGGCTGCATAATCTTTCATATCTCTTCAGTCCTGTTGCCGATCTACAGGAACTGAAAAAGAAGCCAATTCAGGAAGGAGCTGGTTCAAGATGTGCAGAGGGCAAATCCCATTAGAATGGATTTACAATTCAATTACATAAGGTCCAAGGTACTGGGCAAATTATTGGACATATTACTTCATTAGAGCAAAGTTTCACTGTATTGAAAAAAGGAGTTATTAGCTAGACCTGAAAATACAATTTAAGATCATTGTTCTAACATGATTTGACTTGTTTATAAAGTATTTCCTAAAGCTAGTTTCATCTGTCATAGATTGTTACAAGAAGCTTCATTTTAGCTCTTCAAGAAATGGGAAATCACTAAATAACAGTGGGGAGCCTCATGAGTATATTTCTGCTGAGCAGACACTACATGTGTTTTAATTTGTAGGTTTGTGAATACATAGCATTTTCTGAAAAATTACAACTCAACAGATGACTCATAACGTCAATATTTTATCTCAGTGAATAGAACACTAAACTCTATTCAAATTACATTTTATTCAAAAATTTCATCCAACAAAGATTTTCTATTTATTAACATGCTTACCAAAATGTATCCAAGAAATCAACTGAGAAAGGGGTAAGATTGAAGAACCAAAACAGTAAAACAATCTTTGGGAATTACAAATAGCATGGCTCATATTTACAGTTCAAGTTTGTTTCCTTTAAATGGATAGTTCTGCAGTTTAAGAAAAAATGAAAGATATAGAAAAAGATTAGTAAATGCTTGAAGGAGTTGTGTAGACATGTCTTTTGAAGAATCACATTACATTATATATGGAAGCACTTGCCTTCTAAATGGAGCTATGGCTTAATTCTGAAATGAAGACAGGATTTTATAGAAGCCTTGATAGGGAATCTGAAATTCCATATTCTATTCCCAGCTGACCTTTCACTCATGATGTAAATTTTGAATACTTTTTTTTAAATCTTTTAATTTTTTCCACAGAGAGGAGAATTTAGCTCTTTCCTTTCTAGTCCTTTCATTGAACTAAAGATCAATTCTTGCAGTACATTTATTCAATCATTCAAAGAACTTTTTCATCAAGAAGCAGGCCTTTTGTCATTGATAACAGAGCAGTGAACAAGAAAATCAGGTACTGCTCCCATTGAGCTTTGCAGAGAGGCAGAGAAGCAAATAAAAATGAATTTAAAAAAATAATCAGAGGAATGCGATCAGGGATGGAAATATGCAAATATATAAAAGCCTTTGCTAAAAGAGGGATGATTTTGAATTCAAGGTTAAGTAAATTCTCCCTGGGAAGATTACATATAATTGATGCATGAATTTTATAAAGGATCCAAAGATATTATAGATAGAGAAAATGGTTGATGTAAAGGTCTAAGGAGGTATATGAATTTGGGATATTGAATAAATGGAGTTCTAGTGTGGTTAGGGCATGATGTACTTGACCTCCCTGGGCTTCATTTATGTGGTACAGGGGAGAGCATGACCAATTAGGGAGCAACTGCCATCTTTAGGACTAATTACCTTACCCAGTCCACCACTACTGCTTTGGTCCACTGTTGGACTACATTTCCCAGGCTCCTCTCTGATCAGTTACCGAGATATGTCTTGAGTATAATGAGCAAAACATGAGTATAAATGGTTTATGCCACATCCAGGTTTAGCATATAAAGGTGTCTCACATAATACTCCATGCTCTCCCCAGGCTTGATTTAAGTCACCTATTGAGAAAGACTGAGCCACAAAATGAAAGGAGTTTGTATTACTAGTTTACTATGAAGGAGACCCATATCCTCACCAGAAAAGCTATTCTGAACTACATGTAGGCAAAAAATAAACCACTACTATTAAGCCGTTGAAACTTGCAAGTTTATCTGCTATCGCAGTTACTGTTACCTAAACTACTAGGGTAAAACATTTAGATTTTATTCTAAATGGCAACACAATAAATATATCGACATGTTTCAAATAGTGTAGTATAAAAATTCATATTTTAAAAATACTCTTGATACAATGTAGAGAATGGATTGTACAAAAAAAGAAAAAAAAAAGAGGAATAAGGAAACCAGTTAGGAAATTACCAGAATAGACCAGAAAAAAAGATGGTAATAGCTTTGGCTTGGCTGGTAATACTACAGATGGAGTGAAGTGAACACATTTTTGTATACTTTGAGGCTAAACAAACACATTTTACTGATATATTGGTTGGGGGAAGGGAAACAAAGAATTTGCAAGGATGCTTCTAAGTTTGTATTTTCAATTTATTTACATAATCATTTTTTTAATCTTAGAATTGTTTTAAATTTACAGAAAAGTTATAAAAATTGTACTGAGATTATTAGCGTACCCTTCACACATTTTCCCCTGTTGCTGACATATTACATCACTATGATATATTTGTCATAACTAAGGAATCAACATTTGTACATTACTATTAATTAAGCACTAAACTTTATTTGAATTTTATTAGCTTTTTCCCTAATGTCATTTTTCTCTTTCAGGATCCTATTCTGGAATACCATGTTATATTTAATTGTCATCTCTTTAGCCTCAGGTGCACAGAAATTTCTTAATTTACTTTGCTTTTTTCTACTTGTTTATTTATCTTTGACTTTCACAGTTTTGAGATGTACTAGTCAGGTATTTTGTACATTCTTCCTTAATTTGGGTTTTTTGGAAAACTTTCCCATGGTTGTACAGGGGTAATGAGTTTTTTTTTTAAGGAAGATCATAGAAATAAAATACCATTCTCCTCCCATCTTATCCCTCTGTCAGTGTTTCAACGTATCTGCTTTTGTTCTGGTATTACATAAACCTTATTCTTGGGGTTCATTCTGCTAGGTTCTTCTACTTCTTGGCATTTCTTCGTGTTGGTCTATATGTTTGTTCGTACTTGT
>JAPYYJ010002361.1:0-12939 GCA_028533885.1 Nasua narica | reverse complement strand
CAGAGGGCCTCGCACCTTCCAGCTTGCTTCCCACCTGCTCCGGGCGCCCCCGGAGCCAGCACCAGCGAAGCCATGCCTCTTCCTCAGAGAGTTGAGTTGCACCTCCACGGAGCCCGCCTCCAGGCTTCTAATTTTTTTTTTTTAAGATCTTAATTTTAAGTGATCTCTACACCTACCATGGGGCTTGAACTTGCAGCCTCACGACCAAGTCACGCCATCCGCCGACTGTGCCAGCCAGGTGCTGTCCAGGCTTCTGACGTTAATCATTCCAGCTGCTTCCTTTTCTTACCTGTGCAGCTTCCACGACACGTTAGAATCGCGTGTCCACCCCTTCCGTTAAGCGAGTTAACGGCTTCGCATCCAGCTAGCGCTCCTCTGTATTAAATTCTTAAGTTACCGTTAAAATTACCGACTGATAGACGTCTCCTGATTAGACCCTGACTGATACGCCCATAAAATTCAGCCTTCGGGTGCTCTGCTTCAGCTTCCTTTCATCACGCCTAGTGTGTGCATCTCGGGGAGCGGTCCTGTGGGCCGCCTCTCAGGCACGCTCGTCCGGCGCAGGGGACGCTGGCTTCCGGACAGGCTCGGAGGAGCGCAAGCGTGATGACAGACTGAAAGGGGGGGACCGCTTGTCTTTTTCTAGCAAAACGAAGGGTGAGCTTCTCAGAGGCATGGCCACTGTTGACAACACTGTCGTCATGTCCAAAGGCCTTTTCTTTTTGGTAGCAAACAACGAATTTCAAACCAACTCCTCCATCCTTCATAAATAGCAAAGTAGTCTGTAGATAGTAATTATCTTCCCTTCTGGGCATTTGCTGCACTATAGTGAATTTGATGGTTGACTTTCTGACAGCCGTCCCCAAATTACTAGTCTCTGCCGACCACAGTGAACCTACTCTCTTGTCAAAAGTCAGGCTGATAATGGGCAGGGGGCCCATCCCAGACAGAGGAGACTCTCTTCTAGGGCCCCTGGCAAAAGTGTTCTTTCTCTTCTAAGAAAGAGATGGCTCCCCCTTTTCTTTTTCTAGAAGGTACATCTGGATGCGACACTCAGAACTACTCTTCAGTACGGAGCCAATCTGGGGACAAAGCCCTCCCCGAGGCTGGAGGAACAGAGCCCGTGGCTGCCCACTAGAGGCCCCAGAGATCCCGCGCCCCAGTCCCTGGGACCTGCAACCGGCCCTTTGCACGTGTGATTAAGGGTGTGAGCCTTGAGATGGACAAACTATTTTGGATTATCTGCATGGGCTTGGTGTAAATCAGAAAGATCCATAAAATTGGAAGAGGGGGCGAGGGGGAGTCAGCATCAGAGTGAAGCAGTGTGAGAGCCTCCAGCGGTCTTCGCTGGCTTTAAAGACGGACGGGGCCGTGCACCAGGGAGTGCTGCCGCCTTCTGGAAGCTGGCAAAGGCCAGGAAGCAGATTGACCCTGGAGCCTCCAGAAAGCACTGCCACCCTACTGGCGCCCTGATTGCCGCCCGGGAGACGCCTATGCTGCGTCAGACTCTGACCTCCAGAACTGTCAGACAGTTTGTGCGGGTTTAAGACCCTGGCCTCTGGTAACTTGTCACAGCGGCCGTAAGAGGCTAACAGAAAGGTGAGAAGAAGCTGGGAACTCGATGACTTTGTTGGACGTCCGTATCAGCCGACCCTGCGGCGCCCCCTGAACGTCTCAGCCCTCCGGACAAGGTTTTTCTGTCATCTAATCCAGCCTGAGCTGGATTTTCTGCCACTCGCGGCCCAAGCTGTCCCAATCGATACCGCCAGGCTTCGCGGAATGCCGGGTGTAAATACGGTAGACTCTACGCAAGTATTTGTTGAACTGTGACAAGATGTTGGGAAAAACCCCCAGAATCCACATCTAAGGACGCAGGGCTGTTTTCTGGCTCATACTGAGTGTAATAACTTAGAACCTTTTTTTTTTTTTTCTTTTTCATAAAAGACACAAAGATGTTTGGAAGGACGGACACGTTGTTTGAATGCTGAGGTGGCCTGGAACTTTAGCAGGTGCGCTTCGAAATTGCCAGATTCATTTCCTATCGGGACCTGCAGGCATCCCTGATCTCCGCTCCGAAATAACATTTCAGCAGACCCCGGGGCCATGCCAAGAAGTGATTATTTGTACAAATCCAGATGATTTCCTAATTTAGGATAGCTCAAGCGGAGGAAGAAATGGAGGGAGACCCAGGCTCCTTTTTCCATCCGCAGAGAGTGGGAACAGCCCCAGCCCTGGCTTTGACCAAATGTCGCTGACAGCTCTGAAAGCACTTATCACCGGACAGCTGCTCGGTGGCCCCCGTGAACCCAGCCGGAGGCTCAGCCCAGGCTGAGAGCAGGGAGGCCAGAGGTCAGATGCTATTTCGGTTGCTTTCCAAGCCTTCCCTCCACCGCTTCTGGGTTTCGAATTAGTTTTTGTAATTTCTGCTCCAAAGACCATGCTGAGCCCCACAGCCACCCTCTCTGCACGTCCCAGATACACTTGCTCCGTCTGGCCGCCGCCTCTTCCTCCTCCCCTTCGCCAGCTGGGGTCATGTCCCTGGGAAAACAGCACTTTCCTCAACATGGCTCCAGCCCTGCCTGTCTAATGGGGCCCTCCTCTAAAGGTTGCGTATTTAACAAACTTAACGTCCTTGGTCGCCATGGTCCCTCCCAGGATCTGGATCCTTGCGAACCACAATTGTATTGTTGGGGAAGTGGGGGGGGGGTGTGCTAGGGGTCGTAAACCATACCCCGAAATCCCAGACGATGCCACAGAGGGTTCGTTGGTACGAGTTTTTCATATGAGAAATGGCCGGGACCCTAATTAGACTCCTGGCTTGCAGATTTCCCCTTACGGTTGTGAGTTACAAAGCCCCATAAATAAATTCGAGTGTCTTGGCTGGAAGACTGGGCTGTGTAGTCAGCCCACTTTGTGAGTAATAGCATGTTCCGTCTCCAAGGCATATGACTATGTTCCTGTATTCTTGTCCGTATTTTGGGTTCTTCCTTCTCTACCTTTGCCTTCCTGATACCACAGGAAAAATCTTATTTTTTCTTCAACGGCTGTTATAATTACTTGCTACATTGTAATGTTTTTTATTTTTTATTTATTTTTTTTTACACCCGGCCTGCCAAAATATTTTCCTTGCTGTGCGTTCCCTGGTGTCCCCTGGTGCCTTTACTGTTATTATCTACTCTTGTATAAGCAGATACCTAAATATAAGATAATCCTTGTATTTCCAAAGAGAAGGCCCACCCCCCCAAATTTCTTGCCCAACCTGGGATGTATATGCTTTCAGGGCTGTAACTGAGATCATCAGTTATCTATTTATGATCTCTGATTTGTCACTTAATTATATATAGTTAAGATGACTCTGAAAAATATTTAGAAGCACAGACTTTTCTGTAGCCTTTCCACTTGCATTTTACAAAATAATTTTCTCAAACTCCACCTTTGCCTCTTTGACGCCACTGTTTTTGTCACCAAATCTGTGTTAGAGCACCGTCCCATAGCCTACCCATCTCCCTCCAGCTCCAATCCGCATCTCCCTCTCGCCCCCCTCGCGGGGACTCGAGGGCCTGAGAGCAGAAGACTCATGGCACCTTTTATTTATTAATTCAACAAACCAGGGGCGCCTTGGCTCATGGCTCAGTGGGTTAAAGCCTCTGCCCTTGGCTCAGGTCATGATCTCAGGGTCCTGGGATCGAGCCCCGCATCGGGCTCTCTGCTCAGCAGGGAGCCTGCTTCCCCCTCTCTCTCTGCCTGCCTCTCTGCCTATTTGTGATCTCTCTCTGTGTGTCAAATAAATAAATGAAATCTTAAAACAAAAACAAACCTATTTCCGACATCCACTCGTTGCAGAGTGTGCCAAATGCTGGGTACAGAGATCAATTAGAACTTGTCTTCCTGGCTTTCTTCCCTCCCCTTGTAGGAATTTACCCTCTGGTAGCAGAGGCAGCATCACGAACAGAGAACTGCAATATTTGGTAAGAAAAACAATAGGAGTCCCAAAGCGTCGTTGGAAGGTGCTGCATAGTGTTTGGGTTCCTGCCTAATTCAGTCCTGAGCATCTAAATTCTTCACGATCACACAGTCACTGTTAATAACAGTAACGTTTCTCCGTGGAGTAAACATGTTTCCACTAGAGCTATGGCAACCGATCTGATTTATCCTGACCTTTTCTTGGTTTTCCTGGAGCTTTACAATGGATTGGGTGAACCTAGGGCGTGAACCGGCGTCGGTGAGTTTCGGGACCTAGGAAATCTACCTTTTGGATCCCCACACTGTCAGCCTGGTTGAGCCTTAGCAATGAGAAGGGCCTAAAAGAAGACCTAGGTCTAGCCCATCCCACTGGGATGCTCAGTCAGAAGCATTTTTTTTAAATATTTTTATTTATTTATTTGACAGAGAGATCACAAGTAGACAGAGGCAGGCAGAGAGAGAGGGGGAAGCAGGCTCCCCGCTGAGCAGAGAGCCCGATTCGGGGCTCGATCCCAGGACGCTGGGACCGTGACCTGAGCTAAAGGCAGAGGCTTTAAGCCACTGAGCCACCCAGGCGCCCCAGTCAGAAGCATTTTAATTGAGTAACTAAGAACCATGGTTAAGAAACAGACTTTGTATTTATATTTCACTTCTAGGTGAGCAAAGTTCTTTTTTTTTTTTGGCATCTAAATTACATATAGAGATTGAAGAGAATTGTTTTTCCCTCTTCCCCCACCTTGCCCCGTCAGTCTTCCTCTCACAAGCACTCTTGTGTTTGAGAGAAGGGAAAATAGGGCTCATTGTTTCAGGCAAAGACTCCCAACAAGAAGCTTTCAGGTGTTGGGAATGTCTGGCATGAGAATCAATTAAGAGACTTAGACTAAAACATCAAAGATGGTCCCAGATTATGTTACGGTTACTATCAGGGGATGTTACAGGCTACTAGTAACCGGAATCTGAGTCCCCTATCAGCCCAGTCGTATAATGAAGATGAAATTGCTGTGGGGGCCCATCTTCTCTGTTAGATCTCCATATAGGTAGTCGTTGCGTGACCCCAGTAGGACGGTTCATGCACCTGATTTTGAGAGACGGCAGAAAGTGCGTCTGAGTTTTATTGTATTTTTTTTTTTTTTAATTTTTAATTTTTTAGGGAGGGAGAGAGAGATGGGGGGAGGAGCAGAAGGAAAGGACGAGAGAGAATGTTTTTTTTTTAAAGATTGTATTTATTTACTTCAGAGAGAGAATGAGAAAGAGCAGGGGGAGGAGCAGAGAGAGAAGGACAGGCAGACTCCATGCACAGCGCAGAGCCCGGACGCAGGGCTTGATCTCGTGACCCCGAGATCACGACCTGAGCCAAAATCAAGAGTCACATGTTTAACCCACTGAGCCACCCAGGCGCCCCTAGTGCTTCTGCATTTTAAACATAAATAGTCAAGATGGTTTAATTGGATTAAGAAAAAAGCATACAGCCGATAACCCCTGAATTAAACCAAATAAGAAGAAGGAAAAAAAACCCAAAAAATGATCAAGTGCAGATTTCGAAGCAGTGAGACTTTGGTTCAGTTTTCCAAGAATCCAGGGACTGCGTGTGTCTGTGTAGAAGAGCGTAGGTGTGTGTGTATCTGTGTGTTTACCTCACCCGTTTGTGTCTTTTGAGGTATTTAAAAGTCAACGATCACTTGGGGGGAAAAAAACCCCATGCCTTGGATTATCTTCCCATGTTTCCTTAAATACTCATTTTTTGTTGAGAGGAAAGAACTTAAGAGACGGGTATATTTATAAGATTAGAAAGATAATTTGGACATATGTATTGCAGGAGCTAAATTAGAACTCTTGGACTAGGGATTCTAGTTACTTGTAGCTGACACACAGAGCGTATGATATTTTAAGTCCTTGTAAGTCCTTAGAAACCATGAACTCTAGCAGAGGCCACATCTCTGTCAAAAGCAGCATTTGCTTAGGAAAATTACAAAAACCACCATACCCGAAGGGAATTCGTGCTTATTTGGGAAGATTACATTAAACGCGGAAATAATGCTGTGCGTTGAGTTCTTCCACTGGGACCGTAGGTCTCCGTAGAGAGATACGGGTCTCTCACATCCTCGGCAAGAGGGTAAGAGGGCGTGAGAGGGCAGGGTGTGACAACGTTGTCACGTGTGGCTCTGTTTCTCTTCCAGTAGGAGACGATTTTAAGCACAATGAGCTGGGACTACCCTTTGAGTCAAACGTTCAGACGGTAATGGGATTATGGTGAGGATTAGACCTGGGGAAAGGGAATAACTAGGAAGATAAATGCTAAACGGCAGAGGGAATATAAGCAAAGGAGAGAATTGGGATGTGGAGCTCACGCCAGAGGTTTTGAGGGATCAAGTTCATGTAGGCACCCTTGCTTTAAGACAGAGCGAGGAAGTGATAGGAAGCAGGCTGTGTGATTCACTCTTGGGGTCCCCAGCTGCGCCCCGGGCCTGGTACACAGTCTGTGCTCCGTACACGCTGGTTCTGAGGTCGGAAGCAGGAATGCCTTCTGGCTCCTGCAGGAAGGCCACCAAAGAGGCCTTGTCTCAGGACCCCAGCTGGCCTTCCTCCATTGCTGGTTAGGGGCAGATCTTGCACGACCCGTTGAGAAAGAGGACCCAAGAAATAAAACCACTTCTGCACTAGAGAGATGCCGATTGGAAGCCGATTCGCGGGTCCCACCTGCCAAGCCTCGTGCTAGTCTTCGCCAGAGGGGCAGGATGAACCGGACTTTCTAAGTGACGAAATAAATCATCCACTTAAGTGAGGCTAGCTAAAAGCGCGCCTGTGAGCCCTGCTAAAAATCAGAGGAGGATTGGAAGGCATGGCTGTCGTCAATGCGTTATTGTCCTTTGTTACCTTGTGTGTATGTGTGGTGGGTTTTTTGAGATAGGACTCACCTCTAGTAAATTTCGTCCTTTTCTGGGGAACAGTTCTATGCATTTTGATAAATACATGCAAACGGGATACGGGGCAGATCTTTCACCCCCAGAAACTTCCCTCACGCCCCTCTGTGCCCAATTCCTCCTCTGTCCTGCCCTCCTACCACCTGCGTCACCCACTTGTTTTCTCCCCTTATGGCGTTGCTTTTTCCAAAATGGGATATAAATGGGATCAGACACAGTGTGGCTTTTGTATCTGGCTACTTTCTCAAAGGCGTAAGCGCGTCTGAGCTCCAGCCAGACCGGTGCCTGTATCCGGAGCCTGTTCCTTTTTCCCGTTGCTGACTGTCCCACCGTATATCCCTGTGCCAGCTTGTCCACTCACTGACCAGTCCAAGGACAGTGGCTCACGTCCGGTCTTTGGCGCTCTTGAATAATGCTGCCACAAACATTGTGAATCCCTGTTTTTATTTCTCGTGCGTATTTCCTAGGGATAGGCTTGCTGCTGTGCATAGTGAGCATGCCTTTAGTTTTCAAAGGCACTGACCGTACCGTCTGCATTCCCACCAGCAGTGTATGTGAGTTCCGGCTGCCCCTCATTCTCGCCAGTGCTGGAATTGTCGTTAAAAGCAGTTTTTTTAAGCCATTTTTAGGACTTCTTTAAAAACTGGTTCTTGGGGCGCCTGGGTGGTTCAGTCCATTAAGCATCTGCCTTCGGCTCGGGCCACGATCTCAGGGTGCTGAGATCGAGCCCCGCATCAGGCTCCCTGCTCAGCGATGAGCCTGCTTCTCCCTCTCCCACCCCCGGCCCGTTGTGCTCTCTCTCTCTCTGTCAAACAAATAAATAAAATCTTAAAAATATGAAAATAAAAATTGGTTGCGTTAATACTTTTGATAATGTGGAGAGCTTAGCCCTTAATCTTCAAAAGCAGTATCTCGCTTTCTCTGAAGAGTGTAAGTTTTGCATGAAGATCATTTAAAAAATAATTAGCCCCGATTCTTGTTATTTAGTGTACGTGTGGTCTGTAAAATCACTGTGACCACTGAATTCATGACTACTGAACCGTTGATCCTAGGGGAAATCCAAGGCTAGGTTCAGGAGCCTACCGTTTGCAACGTTTTGCCGATTGATCAATACGTAATCTTCTCAGTGTGTTTCTGTTTAAAGACACGTTACATAATACATTGTTGTTGATTTGGTAACACTGAATTCATGCTCAACAGCCCTGACAAAGCTTAATCTAATGTGTGCGTTCTCTCCGTAAGACACATCACAGCCTGTGTTGGGCCATGCATAGCCACCCACAAAAAACTCAAAAATGTCAAAACCATGGCACTCAATTGACTAGGAAACCGACGGTTCCAGTGCGAGAGCCGACCCAAGAAGGCCGAGCTTTGTCTGGCTGGGAGCTGGGACCTCAGCTGGGAGCACGCAGTCAGATGACTCAGATTTTCTCCGCTCTGTGCGCGGCCAGGAATGACCGCACAGGTGTCACGGGTATCGTTCTGGGGGTCAACAGACAACATTGTAGCAAGTGGCGAATTCGTCTCTGTTTTTCTGTCTTTGAAAATGCTTAACATTCGGCGTAATTTAAACCAACGATTTGTCGTGACTTGGTCTTAATGGCAAACAGCAGCCAATATTTTTAGTCCGAGAAATTGACAAGGAAATTAACTGGCCAAAGCAGGACTGCTCAGTATGGAGGTTGCTTTAAAAACACCTCAAGACCTTCCCAAGATTTCACCCCCACGGCAAAGACGTGCTCTTGATTTATGTTGGAAGATTGCACGCACCATTCAAACATATTAAGCGCACACTTCATTCTTAAAAAGTAATAAAAAATGTTCAACTCTGAGTTTTATCTTAGTAATAGCTATAGGGCATGTGTTTAAATTCACAGAGACAGATTAATGCACTTACCAAAACCCCCATTGCCTAAAAGTAATTAGAAGTTTTCTAGATTGACTGCCAATATGATATAGGTCCCAAAGAAATCAGCCCTCTTTACCGAGACAGAACAATAAATTGGTTTTCCTGAATACAGTGGGTAAAGAATCCAAGTTCCTGACCTCGAATATTTCACTAGTAGTGTTCTGTGCAGTGGGGAACAATCAGGATGACATTTGCTGAAATGTTGGAGATTTATAACATAATAGCTTGAGCATATGTGCCAAAAAATAAAAATCTTAAATCCTATCAAATCAAGATTAATCACCTATTAAAATACTAACAACTAGTATAGTACAGGTGGTGTCATATGCCATCTCTCTTCATATATTGTTACAAAACAAACTATTCTGGCGGGGACATGAACATCACGCATCTTCTGTCTCGCTCTCAGTGGGAAAAAGGGAAAAAAAAATGCTACTCAGTCATTCTCGGTGTGGATCTTGGCATTTTATTAGGGAGTGCTATCACAAGCCCTTTCACCAAAAGGCATATGCAGCTCTCTGGAAACTGCTAGATTTCCTGGCTTTGTACTACTGCCAAAAAAATTGTTGCTTCTCCCCGTCCTTAACTAGTACATATTTAATTCCTCGGTATCTTTGCAGAGAGTAACCCATCCAGCACCCCCATGCAAAGGAAAACAGTAGTCTGCTTCCTCCCTCTCGCTAGCTGTGCAGAAATTAATCCCATGGGCCAGTGTCTTCTTTACATGCTGCTTTAATTTAGTACTTGTGACCGTGGACCGAGTGGTAACAGAAGGAGCGGGACAGTGCTCGTTGTGTCTCTTCGTGAAGCTGGTTCGTGAGGTTGGTGGGAAAGGGGCTCACGAAACTTTGTCATCAAACATTCCTGGTGGGCTGGAAGAACAAGTTGCTAAGTTGGCTTCCAGTGAATGGCCAGGCAGTCAGCAAATATTGAGTGAGCATCTACTAGGTGCCTGGCATTCTTCTAAGCTCTAGCAATGCGGAGGCGAGCAGGATGGTCCCCGATGCCTGCGTGATCGCCCCCGTTTTCGTGGGCTACGTGTCTCTTGGTTAAAATGTCTTCCTGGGAGACGACGGGAAACAAGTGCAGAAAATGACTTTTGGAGTATCCATGTACCTAGAGTATCCTCACGGTTTAAAAAGTAAATCAGTGGGTGGGCAGCATGTTACGATTTTTTCTTAAGTGCAAAATTTTGGAAAATTTACTAACTCGCACTTACACAAAATAAAGCCCATTAGCAGGTGGATCTGTTTGTTTTTTGTTTTTTGTTTTTTCTGAATATGTGACTGAGGGACCAGTTTTCTTAAACAAGTGAAAATGCCTTGCCTGGCTGCATGGTGTCTTCAGGCTCTCCCTTTCGAGAATTTCGCCCTCCTCCCTGTCCTCAAAGACACCCAGCAACATGCCATTCTCTGCCTGAGTCCCTGGCCGGACTCGCTACAAATAGTGTCACAAGCCGGACTTCTTGTTTTCACAGAACAAACTCTTGAGCACCGACATAAAATATCATGTCTCTTCTTTCCCCCCTCGCAGTGGGAAAAGGAAAAAAGAAGAAAGAAAAAAAAACCCCAAAAAACAAACGCCCTGTGGTCATTTCTCTTGGTGGATTTTGGCATTTCATTGGAAAGTGCCAATAGGTGCTCGTTTTTTATGCTCTTCGGGAAAGCTGTACTCGGCCTTCCAAGTCACAAAGCAAACGGAGGCCCTGACGGTTCTCCAGACTCAGGTCAGAAAGGTGGGAAACTTTTTATTTTTCTAGGCGGGGAGCACATGAATAATCCACTTGCGACCTGCTTCGCCGCCCCAAGCCCTCCTGTGCAGCCAGCCTCCCCGCTCCAAGAACTCCACATCAATCTGTCGCGGACGCTCAGTAGACCAGCAAAGAGCCAGTGTTATTGTGACCCTCCAGGGGAATGCCTTGCCTCCCAGCTGGTGATCAATCTGGGTTAGACGGCAACATGTTCGCCTCCACAAATGAGCTGGACCCCTCTGCCACACAGCTCTGCCAACTTTTGAAAGAAAGAGTCTGTTTCGATTCTTTTCGGGGGTAAAGATAAAAAGTCTGTCTCCCTTTACACAACCCGCTATTGAAAAAAGCCATGCAAATATCCACAGCCGGGATCCTAAGGAAATCATCTGGAGGGAGGTCAGGAAGTTGCCTCCCTCCCCTACCCCGAGAAAAAGAGAATGTATGTTAAGTGTGTATTCACACACACACATACACACACACACACACACACACACACACACACACACACACACGATAACCAGCCTTTGGTTTTCTTTTGTAAAGACGATGTATTCGCGCTACGAATTGTACCATCTCTCGAGACTTCTCACTTTCAGATGAGATGGTCCTGGGGTTTAGGATTTTTAGTTCGCCTCTCTAAGCCCCAGGGGAAGCCAGCATCGTGGTCCTGCCTTGAACAGTGCTACAGAACTTTCCCTGGAGGGCTAATATTACGAATAAAGGTGGAATGACCAGATCTCGGCTGGAGATGATTCTGCTGAGTCCGTGCTAATTGGACACAATGTGTCTTACTAGTTGCAAACTTTTTTTTTTTCAAGATTTTATTTATTCGAGGGGTACCTGGGTGGCTCAGTGGGTTAAAGCCTCTGCCTTGGGCTCAGGTCATGATCTCAGAGTCCTGAGATCGAGCCCCGCATGGGGCTCTCTGCTCCGTGGGGAGCCTGCTTCCCCCTCTCTCTCTGCCTGCCTCTCTGCCTACTTGTGATCTCTCTGTCAAATAAATAAAATCTTTTTAACAAAAGATTTTATTTATTTGAGAGAGAGAGCACGAGACTGGTAGGGAGGGGCAGAGAGAGGGAGAGAGACAAGCAGAGTCCCCGCTGAGCAGGGAGCCCGATGTGGGACTTGAGCCCAGGACCCTGGGATCATGAGCTAAACGCAGACGCTTAACCAACTGAGTGACCAACCAGGCGCCCCTCTAGTTGCAAACTTTTAAGAGATCTTCCTTAGAGTTGGCTAGTGCAAAAAGGGGCCAGCGTGGTCCAGGACGCGTGTAGCACAGCGGAGGGGCTGAGTTGGTGGAGAAGGAGCAGCAAGCAGGAGCGCAGCATGTGCAAGGTTCGCAGACGAGGGACAGAGTGAGCACCTGTGCCCGGAAGCAGACATGCGAGGAAGGAGTCGTGTGGGGCGCCCGGGTGGCTCAGTCGGTTGTGCATCTGCCCTGACTTCGGCTCGGGAGTCATGGTTTATGACCTTTGCCACAACCATGACCCTTGATTTGTAATCTCAAGGTCATGAGATTGAGCCCTGCATCGGGCTCCATGTTTAGCATGGAGTCTGCTTGAGATTCTCTCTCTCCCTGCTTGTGCTCTCTATTTTAAAGAAATATATATATATTATATAAATAAATAAATAAATAAATAAATAAATAAATAAATAAATAAACAAATAAATAAACAAACAAACAAACAAAACAAACAAATATATTTATTTATTTAGGAAAGTCACGTATCATTTGGTGGGGGGTTAGTAACACAAATGGTGGTTCTTCCTTGTCGGTGATCACCCCAGCCCGCGGGATGAGCAGATTCTGCTGTCACTGAGTACAGAGGTCTAACGGAGCAGTGGGAGTTTTTTGCCCCTTGGTCAGGGGAGGCGGGGTATGTCATTTCTCCAGAGAGCGTGGGGCTCTCCGGACCCCGGGAGAAGCTGGTAAAACTAAGGCGCAGGTGAGCTAGAAAGAAGGAGCTCTCGAAAGAGAGGGTGGGAATCACTTTGGCCTCAAATGGAGGCCGAGCTGGGCTGTTGTCCTTGAAGGAAGAGGGGGTGGTAACTTTGGGGCCAGGGGGCCCGTGGTTTAAGTATTGGGAAACTCCTGAGGATTGTTCAGAGTGACAGTGACAGCAAAAGGGAGAGAAAAAGTGGTTTGCGTGGATTTCATTGGGCGGTGACGTGGAGTATCACGGATGTCTGTGGCCTGTTGGATTTGGGGGGAAGCATTGACTAGGATGGTGACAAAGAATGGAGGGAGGCGTACGTCGGAGAGAGAGAAAGGAGGAATCTGCAAGCTTTGGGGATGGATCCGAAGGGGGGGTCTGAGGGCTGTGGGATGAAAGGGAGGTAGCTCCCAGCCCCAGTGAGTAATGGTACCAGGGACAGATCTCCACACTTTAGAG
>JAPYYJ010002359.1:0-12943 GCA_028533885.1 Nasua narica | reverse complement strand
AAATTGATGGTATTTTGATAGGGATTGCATTAAATGTATAAATTGCTTTAGGTAGCATAGACATTTTCACAGTATTTGTTCTTCCAATCCATGAGCATGGAACATTTTTCCATTTCTTTGTGTCTTCCTCAATTTCTTTCATGAGTAAAAAGTGCCACTTTTATATTTTTGAAAAACATAAGTTATCCCCTTCCCTTTATCAGGAGCTAACCAAATAGATGTAGTAGCAAACAAATGCTTGTTTAATTGTGAGGGCACGTCTACCTTTGGAAGAAAGATTGTTGGAAGTGTTCTGAGAAATGATGAGATCATACTGTATACATTAAGGGAAACTTTCTGACTACCATACTTAATATTAAGGTAACTTCTTTTGTATAAAGAAATACTGTTTCATGTTTTTCTCTCTTAAATGAAAGATTGCCCATTTCTCACAAAAGAAATGTACTTTTATTCTTTGAATCTATGAGATATTATATTCAGAAGTAGTTTTAGCGTTATTTGGTTGAATGCATAAAGTCAGGAACATTTTATTTTTCACTACTTATTCTGCATATATGTTTGATGAGATCCTTTTCTTTCTTATAAGCTGGGAAATAGCACTGCAGGGCTTGCTGTGAAGGATAACAAGTGAATTACTGCAAGCCCGTTTATACAAAATGATGGCGGAGGTCCCCCTGTAGGAGCTGCTTAGCTGAGAAGATGAAAATATGGTGTAACAGAGAAAGCTGCTGGATCCTGGAGATCAAAATGCAATCTACTATGTGACTTGCATGCCTACCTTAGAGTATTTGCTAATTTATCTTTCATCCTCAACTTTTGAATATTTGTGGTGGGAGTTTGGGAGAGGACACAAGCAAGAAAGTGGTTTTTTTGTGTGTGTATAATCATTGCTGTAATTGATATTAAATTTGACCCATTTCTGTCTTCTAAAATATTTTGTCTATACTATAACAAGAGATGTCTGTGTAAATGAATGGCATGGTATATATGATGTGCATATGTGGATTGCCTCATAGTATGCAATTCAACACTATCATGGCTATCCGAGCTCCCAGAGCAGCAATGCCTTAGACATATTCTAAGCAATCATTTGTCCTTTTAACAATTCCAGTGATTTCTGTGGCTTTTTCCTAGTAAGTGTAAACCAGAAGACTTGGTTCTATAAAATAAAAAAAAAGTATGTATATAACATAGATATGCAGTTTAAAACAAAAGCAAAAAGCATATCTATGTGTTTTTGACTAATGAACCCTTTCAGATTCTCTAACGTAAGCAGGCAGATTAACATGATGCAGGGACACACTGTAAGTTGCTATCTAAATTTGTGTTTTTTCCCCTAAAAAATCCACAACTAGAGGAATTCCCAATTAACCCCTGTTATCCTCCAACATTGTTGAGGAAACGTCTTCTTACTCCTTTTTGAAAATATTGCTAAATGAAGAATCTTTTACATGTTCTGGATTTAGCATTATTAACTTAGTGGGTAAGTTTGTAGCCAAAATGAAAAAGGGCAAGAAAAATTATCTGTGCATTAGATCCTGAAGGGATCCAAGTTTAATCCCAGGCTCCTAATAAAACCTGTAATAGAAAAACTGAACTATACCATAAATTTCTTGTAGAATTTATCATCCAAGTAAGAGTTTTTTTCCTACTTTTGCTTCATTCCTGTGCTGAAAGCCTCGGTTCAGAGAGAGATTGTGTCTACTCTAATAGATTTATCGCACAGTAATACGAATTGATGCTCTAGCAATGTCTGTTATCTTTGATTTTAGATTTATGCATTAGTTCCACTTTTTTTAAGTAATTTTTTCTTTCCCTCTTATGAAACGTATGATCATTCCTAAGCCATTATATACACCTAGAGACACCAATGATCTCCCGTAATGAATGACAAGGAGCCCCAGATGCCTGATGAAACCCTCCTTCTTTTTGTGAAGAAGTAATAGCCATAGACTAGAGCCAAGTCTTCAGTTTTTCAACCTAAATTTCTGCTATTGAGATAAAGTAGAAGGCATCATGAATCTGTTTCTAATAACCAAAAGGGTAATGAGTCTGTTTCTAATAAGCGTCATTCTAGAATAAAAAAAAGCCAAATAAAATGCCCAACTCAAATTATAATTATGACAAAACTCCCTTCTAAGAAAAGATGGATTGGATCATTTACAACCAAGCTTTGGACACATTAAAGTTTTAAAACTGCCCAAATTCTACCTCAGTGATTTGAAGTCTTCAAACACTCATGATTGACTTGCAACCTGGCAGCTTTGAACTCAAAGGTGTGCTACCTTTCAGGTGCAAGTTGCAAATTAAAATTGCAGTTTGAGAAATAAGAGGTGTGTTTATAGTAAAAGAGAATTGCTGGGGACTCTTTTATGACCATGCTAATGCTGTGACATATTAAGTGGAGCTTGTCACTTTTCCATCTGGTCTAGACAACTGCTGGAGGCGGAACCCATTTAGAACGTAGCACACACCATGCAGCTGCTCCTCAAAGTCTCATAAATAAAGAACCCAATCATAGCTTCATTCTGCTTTATTCAATCCCCTTTTATGAGAACTGGGTCTTTGTTCTCTTAGGCAATTGTCCACAGAGTGTGGCTTTTAAGGAACTTGTTTTTTGGACATGATCCTATAAAGATTAGCTTGGTGTTAGAAAAATTGGGAAGTGTGTATTCGGCTTATATTTGTTTGATTATACTTTATCTAAATGACTGTGCTTGATAAAAAGCCCTTCCTTGGAAAGTGTAATGCCAATTTGTCTTAGAGAAACACTGCTGACTTGCTTTAATCTCCCCTTGGACACACTTATCCTAGAGTTTTATCTCTAAAAGAAGCAATTTTGGTAGAATGCTCTGTTCTCTGCATACATCATTCAACTCATTTACTTATTGCTGTATTCCTTTTGCGATTCACAGATAAAAGAACATTAAAAGCAAGGTACTATTTACTAGCTTTTGTCTGTTTTTCCCAGTAGGGAGTTTGATGCTTCATCAAATGAGATAATAGTGGAAAAACAAAAGAACATATTCCCTTTTTGTAGATATCAAATTTTTTATTTAAATAGTTTGAAATCCTTACTTAGTGTTTTGTTCTGAATCAAATATCTTGCTATAAGAAGCTTGGTGGTTGAGGATTTTTTTTCCTGCCTTGGGTCTGGATTATGTTCAAATCATTTTATAGATTAAACAACATTTAGTACATGTGATTTGTCTGTGAATTTCTTAATGTTAGGAAATTTTGACTTTTCTTGGCAGAACATTCCATCTGTCATGATGTCACTGGCTGATAAAACACATAAAACCACAAGTCTAATCATGTCTGTGGTTTGCCAATATGTTTGGTAGCAAAATATTCCAGTCCCTGTGCACTTTCAAATCTCACAGAATGTAACAGGCAACAAGAGGTATATCTGTCACCAGGAAAGCATTGAGGAACTCTTGAAGCATGCTGGTGTCTAACTTGCTCAGATATTAAATAGTGTAAGCTATCTTAAGAAGCCTTTCAAGGTCACTCATGAGTCTTTTTTCCTTATTCCCACCATATATCAATGTCAAAATGCAATGTGTTTAGGAAAGACATGCATTTTGGTGGAATAGACAAATGCCTTTGATTCTTTCTAGAAATTATGTCTGTAAGAATTTATTATCAAACTAATTAAACTAGTATATTCAATTCAATGAAGCAGAACAAAATGTTTAACGTTGTTCTACTTGCTGAATTCTGAATAGAATGAAATAAGCCATATGTTCGAGACACTAGATTTGAAATTTGAGAGATCTTTGGGAGTTGAGGGGAGCACAGTTAGATAGAACCCTAAAGCCCTGTCATTTCATCATCTACTTTTTAACAACTGATAGATTTAAGCATGTCTTTGATAGACTGCCCTTTGAATGATGATCTTTGCTTCATTATTCTTTGAGGCAAAATTGGTGAAATATTGGCATTACCTCTTACTGCCTGGACCTAGTTTCCTCCCATGTTTGATGGGTTCATGATGATTTAGTCTAAGTAGCATGCAAATCTCTAGAAGATTTTTAAGACTATAAATACTTTCATTAACACAGCTATTACATCGGTATTTCATAATAGTAGAGTAGTTTTGAGCAATTATTAAAAAATTATACTTCTTTCTGTTTTTGAATGTGTTTGCATGATGCTGGCTTAACTCCTTTGACTATTATTCTCCACATTCTTGATATTTTAAAGTGAGAACTAGAGAATTTAGGGAAATAAGTGGCATTTAAATCTCTTTTCAAGTTGAAGTTTATGATAGTGAAATGATGAAGAGCTTGGAATCAAACAGCCAAAGAACTAAAGTTCTATGCAATTATCTACATAGCAGATGTCAAGTAACAGATTTTAGCATGGACACGAGTTTTAATTTATTATAAAATGATAGATTTATGGCTAGAGATGGAGATATATTCTCTTATGAAGAATTCTTTGTAGAAACTTCTTCACAGAAAAGAGAAAAATTGGGGTTGCCTGGGCGGCACAGTTTGTTAAGTATCTGACTTTTGATTTCTGTTTGGCTCAGGTCGTGATCTCGGTGTCGTGAGATCAAGCCCCGTATTGGGCTCTGCCCTCAGCACAGAGCATGCTTGAAATTCTCTCTCCTTCTCACTCTGCTCTTGCTGCTTGTGCTCACTCTCTCCCTCAAATAAATAAATCTCTAAAAAAATAATAAAGAAAAGAGAACAACTGGTAAGGAAGTGTCCAGTAATTTTCAGAAGGACACTGTGGAGAATATAGTCTTAGAACACATGAAGAAGTGTTAAATTTTAACAAAGGAAATGATAATATATTATGTAACATTAATACATGTTGAGATGAAAGTCATGATGATGATCTGTCAGCAGAGGGATATATCTCTTTTCCAGAGAACCTGATATAAAGGGAGCATAGAGTGACAGACACAAATATGTGTAGAACTGCAATGGGGAGGTCATGATTGAGGGGCTATGCTGATAGAAACCAAAGTGGAACTTCTGTGTGATAATGGTTGAGATTGCCTAGCTAGATGTAGGAGAAGCTTAATGCTTTTCTAATGGAGTTCATAAACAGAAAATACTGTGCTAAAAGCTGATCTCACATGTTCACTTATCTCCTGGAAATATTATTCTGCTAAAACTGAACATGTGAGAAATACTTGCCTTCCTTTTAACAATTTCATTCCTTGGTTAGTGAAAACAATTAGGGATATTTTTTTAAAAATTTACTTTTTATTATTTTATTATCTTTTTATTATTTTTTAATTTAAATCCAGTTAATTAACATATAACATATTACTGGTTCCAGAGGTAGAGGTAGTGATTCATCAGTCTCATATAATACATTGTGTTCATTATATCACATGCCCTCTTTAATGTCTGTTTTATAGTTACCCCATCCACCCACCCCCTTTCCCTCCAGCAACACTCACACTTAACAAATGCTAACGAGAATTTCTTGTTAAAATGTAAATGATAACTGTGTTGAGAGTCCTTGGAATTGGCTTGGGATAGAGTATGTTTATACAGATAACTTAGACCAAAAAGTTGTCTTCAAAAGATAAGATTCCTATAGTCAGTTAGATTAAGGGAGATGAGAAGATACTCAGAGGCATAACATTGGCAGTAAAATTTAAGAAAATTCCAGTGAGGAAAAAGAAAGAGAGAGAGAGAGAGAAGTATGTAAAGAAGCAAAGTGACTGTATGGAGACCTTCCTATTAAATTAGACTTTAATTGTTATATATAGGTGCATGTAAATGAAAAATTTAAAGACTTATGTAAAATAATGGTTAGATTTTGTGAGATTGTCTAGAAATCAAAAGCTCTAAACAAAACTGAACTTTGTGAAATATGTTAAGAATAATAAAAGGGCTTCTTGAATCTTTACAACAAAATTCCCTAAAATGGCCTAATGTAATTTATAATCTTGTTTGTGGGAGAAAAACAATATGCAGTGGTTTTAGTTATCTTAGGCTAATATAATAAAATACCATGAAATGAATGGCTTATCAACCAGGGTGCCAGCCTGGTTAGGTTCCGGTTAGGACCACTTCCTGGTTTGCATGTGGTCTGTTTTTCATATCCCCATGTGGTGGAGAGCAGAGATAGGAAATAAGCTCCCCACTGTCTCTTCTCATAAGGGTCCCAATCCCATTAATGAGGTCTCTGCTTTCATCAGCTAATTACTTTTTAATACCATCACATTGAGAATTAGGATTTAAAATATGAATTCTGGGGAGACACAAGCATTCAGTTCATAAAAGCAATAATTAAATAAGTTTATTATATAATATGTTAGAAAGTGATAAGTGTTATGGGAAAACTGGAATGGACTTGAGGATAGAGATGAACAGGTGTAATATTAAATAGGGTGGTCAGAATAGGTCTCATGAGTAGGTGGTGTTTAAGCAAAGACTAAAGTTGGTGAGGAAATTAGTCATGCATCTACACAAGGGGAAGAGCATTCTAGAAAATACTAGTGCAAAGACTCTAAGATGGGAACTTGGTGTCTGGAGTGGAGGAGCAATGAGGAGAGTGCATGATGTAGTTGGGTGGTGGGTGGCAGGGGGTGGTAAGGCGGAGAGGCAGTGGTGTAGGAGGAGAAGGAAAGACTTTGCTAGGTCTTTCACACTTAAGTCTCAGTGAACTGGGAAGCTCTGGCCACAAGAGTGGACTAATTTTACTTAAGTTTCAAAAGAATCCCTCTGGATGCTGTGTTGAAGATAGATTTTAGTGCAGTTAGGATGGAAGTAGGAAAACTTAAAAGACCTCAGCAAGCCAGATGAGGGTGGTAGTTACTCAGACCAGGAGATGTTGCTGTGGGGATGGTCACAGTGTTAGAATGATGACTGTATTCTGAGTAGACAACTTAAGAAACTAATAGAGCCCTGACTTGGGAAACTCATGCTCTTAACCTCTAGTGTCTCTCGAGAATCTCACCACACCAACAAAGAAGCCTCTAATTAGGAGACCTTCTTTCATTATTGGAAAGAGTTATTTTTATAATGAAGATGGGCTTTTAGTTCTTTGGCTGTTTGCATTCCATAAATTGCTACTGGAGGGTCTTTGCCTTTGTACAGGACGTTCTGTCATCTTTACCTCACAAATATTATCTCTTCACAAAGAGTCAAAGTCCCAGATTCAGAGTCTTTCTTTCCTGGCCAGAGACACTAAGAATGAGGATAGTCTTTGAACTATCTAAGACATGGAATGCAGTAGAGTCACTAGAGAGGGTATTTAATATTCTGGAATTAGAGAAGGGAACCAGTTGCCATTAAGAGGTTAAATGAGGAACTGCAGGAAGGGACTGTGTCAAGTAGCCTATTAAGTTTACAACATGGCTGACTACAATTGTAGAAGTTCAAGCAACATACATTTACCTTGTTCTGTATTAAAATTTTATAAATTAGAAATTCTACTCGTATTTATTTACAATGTAATAGACAAATAATTCCATCTCTTTGCTCTCTTTTTCAGGGGAAAAAAAACCCTGTGATATATGGTTTTTAAAATCACACAATTTTATTGTCTTAGTTGTTTACCTGGCTTCAAATACTATTTTTGGTGTGAGTACATACTAATCTAAGCTGCTACTGTTGTCAGCAGTAATGAATTTGAACTGTCAAGCACTAATTTTTTTTTCAAAAGTATTTCATTAGACTACCACAGTGTTTCTGTAATGAGTTCCTTCATATTAAATATCCATTATTTTATATGACTATCAAAATGAAGCTCGAGAATTCAGGCATAAAGAAATGGAAAGAATCATTTTTGAAATTCTGTACAGACATACTGGTTCAAGATTTAGTATCACATATGTAATCACAAGTAAACCTAAAAACATATGTGTGTACCCGCTGGTTCCTTAAGAAGTTAACAGGCTTGTTGAGTTGTCTCTTCTTTAGGGTGCCCTAGTAGTTGAAAAATTTTCAAAAAACCTTTATTGAATTGAATTTTCAACATTTGACTTTTATTTTGGTGTTAATATTGTTGGATACTATGCTTCTTGCTAGAGTCAGGATTTTTGTCTCTTCTTCCAAAGTCGATTTCTGTGGTCGCAGTCAGTAGCCAATCTTATGCCTACCTATGATCTCCAGGTAGGACTTCAGGAGAGATAATAAAATATATGAAGGTAAATTCATTTACTCAATATATATTTATTGGAGACCTATCATGCTAGGGATAAGGTAGACAGGAAACAAATGTCCACTTTGAATAGAATTTAGATTCTAGTTAGGGAGAAGACAATAAAAATAAATGATGTATACTCTAACATGGTAATAAGTGTTATGAAGAAGAAGAGATCAGTATAAGAGATTAGAGAGGAATGAGGATGGGCAGTACTGTTTTATGTAGAGAAGTAAATGTATGTTCTTTATTAAACTTACTACTGGAAGAATCAATTACTCTGTAGATCTATAGCCCTGATGAGTTCTGCTGAATTCTGTTGAGCCACAATAATTTTTTTTTAATAAACTATGAGCTAGACTAAATATTCTTCCTTTCCCATATACCTCACCATGGAATTTGCTTGGATGAGACTAGAGTAAGAAATCACTTTTCTGTCATGTCCACAGATAAGAAGTGAGTTCCAAAATAGCATAGACTCAAAAGAAGCAAATAGCAGAATCCTATGAAAATAGTCCAGAGTATATGCTAAATAAACAAATAGTCTTCACTGTCTTTCTTCCTCCCTCTGAAAGCACCTCTTCAGCAGCATGGCCCAGGCTGCTTGGCTTTGACTTATGTCTCCTATATTCTTAGGGTGGGATGCTGTGAGCTTGAGGTTGGGTAAACCTTGAGTGCTATTAGACTAATAGTTCTTAGATACTCATATGTCCAAGATTTTCTTTTTTTTTTCTTTTTTTATTTTTATTTATTTATTTAACAGAGAGAGAAAGATCACAAGTAGGCAGAGAGAAGGGCAGACAGAGAGAGAGGGGGAAGCAGGCCTCCCTGCTGAGCAGAGAGCCCGATGCAGGGCTCGATCCCAGGACTCTGGGATCATGACCTGAGCCGAAGGCAGAGGCTTTAACCCACTGAGCCACCCAGGTGCCACTGCCCAAGATTTTCTTAAGGATCTTATTAAAATGTGGATTTCCAAGTACCAGCAATAGATAGTCTGCTTTGGTAATTCTGGAATGCAAACCAAGCACCAATGGCCAACTGCTTAAACTCTTTCCCTTTACCTGTCTAGGAGATTGGAATCAAGTTACCAAATCTGGCTGATATTAAGAATAACTTTGAAGATTATCTTAAAAATTAGTATTCAGTTGAGTACTTAAACCCCATGCATCTGAACATTTAGAGATGAGGTATTGGTATGGGAGGGAGGGCAATTCAATACTTAGCTCTCTACCTGATCACCCTGAAGTAGCAGTTGCTCATTGATGGGCCATATCCACATAACCAGAAATAAGTTAGAGAACACAATCTTGACAAAGCTGAAAAGCCATCATAGGTATCTTCAGAAAAGTTTAAAAAGATTTTATACTTACAAAATAATGCTTTATGTACAAAAATTAAAGCCACAGAGGGTTAGAAAGAACTCTTGGCAATTAAAAATGTAATTTCCAAAAAAAATAAATAAATAAACAAATTACAAATTCAGTCCAGGAAAATCCCCTAGTACATAGGAATGAAAGGGACTGGGGCACCTGGGTCACTCAGTTGGTTAAGTGTCTGCCTTTGGCTCAGGTCATGATCTCAGGGTCCTGGAATCTAGTCCTACATCAGGCTACTTGCTCAAAAGAGAGCCTGCTTCTTCCTCTCCCTCTTTGTACCGCTCCCCCTACTTGTGTGTGATCTCTTTCTCTCTCTCTCTGTCACATAAATAAATAAATAAAATATTAAAAAAAGAAAGAAATGAAGGGAACTGGGGGGAAGAAAATTAAAAAAAGGATCGTTCTGAAAGATTCAACATTTAATTCATAGAAATTTCAGAAAAAAATGAGAGAAAATGAAGGGAAGGAGATAAAATATAAAGAAAAGAGAAAGAAAAAGAAGAAAACACAGTTTTTCAGAGTTCAGAGACCACTGAGACTTCAAGATGGAAAGGAAGAAGAAGGAGGGAAAAATATCCAAACCATGCACTGATTTTAAATAGAATATTCTCAGGACATCCAGACAGTAGAGGGAAACAAAACAGAGCGAAACGAAAAATGAAAAAATAGGCCACTTACAAAGAAATAAGCATTTGGCTGGCATCAGGCTTCTCATTGGCAAAGGGACATGCCAGCTGACAGTAGAGCGAATCCAAAGTTTGAGTGAAAATTCTTTGAAGCTGGGAATTATAGGAGATAGAAAACTATTCATTCAATACGACCGGAAAAAGATAGATGTTCAAGAACAATTCATTCTTTTTTCTTTTTTAAAGATTTTATTTATTTATTTGACAGAGAGAGAGAGAGACATCGCAAGTAGGCAGAGAGGCGGGCAGAGAGAGAGGTGGGGGAAGCAGGCTCCCCGTTGAGCAGAGAGACCAATGTGGGGCTCGATCCCAGGACCCTGAGATCATGACCTGAGCCGAAGGCAGAGGCTTTCACCCACTGAGCCACCCAGGGGCCCCAAGAACAATTCATTCTTGTATTGCATATATTTTAGGAATGACAGCCAGGCAAATGATCCTAACAACCAAAGGGACAGAGATGACAGATAAAAGAAAGACCAACCAAACCCGGGATTCCAATGAAAAGCAATTCCCTGAAGACAGTTGAGCAGCAGGGCTAGAAATTTTTGTTCTATTTAATTTATTTAAGCACCTCTGACTTGATTTGTCAAATGCAAGAGGTAATTCTTTTCTGCCAGCCAACACCAATATGGCAACCCATGACCTTACTCTAGTTCTTCTTCTTCCAATTCTGTATTTTAATAATTTTATTACTTCTATATTAATAGAGTATATAATACCTACATACTGTTTAAAATTTTTACTGCCATAATATATGTATTTAAAATACATCATTTTAAGCATTTTTCAGTGTACAATTCATTGCATTAAGTACATTCACAATGTTGTGCAACAATCACAACTATTTCTAAAATTTTTTCATCATCCCAAACAGAAATTTCTGAAACCATTTAACAGTAGTTCTTCATTTCTCCCTGTCAACAGCCCTGGCCAACTCTAATCTTTCTCTATAAATTTGTCTATTCCAGAATTTCCTATAAGAAAATGTTTCTCCTTTGTGCTTGGTTTATTTCACTTAACATGTTTTAAAGGTTCATGCATACTGTAGCATATGTCAGAGCTTTATTCTTTATGGCTTAATAATTTCCCATTGTATGTATGTACCACATTTTAACATTCTATTCATCCAGGATGAAGACTTAGGCTTTTTTCACCTTTTTGGCTATTGTGAGTAATCCTGCAACGAACAATGGTGTACAAGTATCTGTTTATGTCTCTGTTTTCAAACCTTTTGGGTATATACCTCGGTGTGGAATTGCCGGGTCGTATGGTTATCCTATGTGTAACTTTTTGAAGAATCATCAAATTGTTTTTCACAGTAGCTACACCACATCACTCCCCACCCCCCCAGATTTACAACAGTTCTAATTTTGCTCCATCCTCTATAATACTTGCTATTTTCTGTTTCTGGTTGTTGTTGTTGCTGGTGTTTGTCTGTTTAGCTTTAGTAGAGTCATCCTACTAGTTGTGAAGTTGTGAAGGCATATCTATTTGTGGTTTTGATTTGCATTTCCCTAACGGCTGATGATGTGATGATTAATGTTGAACATCTTTTAATGTTCCCCTTGGCCATTTGTGTAGCTTCTTTGAAAAAAGTCCTTTGCCCATTTTTTAATTGGGATGTCTATCTTTCATTGTTGACTTGTTGACCCACTATTTTTTTACTCTCCTATACCATTTTTGAAGTGTGAGTTCTATAATTAAATATATTTGGTGCTTACTGCAGATATTTGTCTTGAAACATCTCTATTCATTTCATGATTTATGAAGCATATTGATAAATCTATTCTCCAGAATGGGCTGATAAATATAGTATTTCCTGAATACTTATATTTTGTTAGCATTCTTCTCAGTAGCAAAATCTCGAGGATAATTTGGCTAGATATAAAAAAATCCTCAACTCATCTTTCCTTCTGTTAAGAATCAAAAAAATATTGCTCCACTGTTTTTGTAGCATAAAATTGTCAATAATCTGATGTCAATTTTATTTTCTCTTCCTTATAAATAATATAAATTTTTTGATGGGGGTTACTGGATGACAAAATCCATTTGTTGTATTAATTTACATTCAATGATTAATATTCTGGTCAAATTTTCCAACTAGTTGGTATGACTATATGTAGATTTAACAATTTTCAGGACAGTTTTTCCTATAATTTTTATTCCATTTCTTTGGCTTTCTGTTTGACACTCCAAATAGATATTTTATTTTTCAATTTTTATTCTTTCCTTCTTCTATCTTCCTTACTAAATTTCCATGATGTTATTCACTCTTGAGCTATTCAAAATTAAGTCATTATAAATTTGATTTTTTTTTAATTTTTTTATTAACATATAATGTATTATTTACCCCAGGGTACATGTCTGTGAATCATCAGGCTTACACATTTCACAGCATTTGCCATAGTACATACCCTCCCCAATGTCCATATCCCTACCCCTCCCACCTCCCAGCAACCCTTAGTTTGTTTCGTGAGTTTAGGAGTCTCTTATGGTTTGTCTCCTTCCCCATCCAATCTTGTTTCATTTCTCTTCCACACCTCCCTCATAACCCCCTGCCCTGCCTTTCAAATTCTTCATATCAGAGCGATCATGTGATAATTGTCTTTCTCTGACTGACTTATTTCGCTTAGCATAATACCCTCTAGTTCCATCCACGTCGTTGCAAATGGCAAGATTTCGTTTCTCTTGATGGCTGCATAGTATTCCATTGAATATATATACCACTTCTTCTTATTCCATTCATCTGTTGATGGACATCTA